>JABUQX010011863.1:27500-47500 GCA_015478945.1 Trachelipus rathkii | reverse complement strand
AAATAAATTGATAAATAAATTAAGAGGAGAGGTGGTGTTCCTTTCGTCACTAAAATTGTAATAAAATTTAGAAAATGAATAATTAAGTATTGAGAAGAGGTGGTATTCCTCTCCGTAATTCAATGCTATAATAACTTTAGTTAAAGGGGGATTCTAGGAAAATCAATCTTTGCTCACCTATATTTTTAAAGCCACATGGCCTTTGTTTAGTTAAGATTATAATTACTAAGTGTTTAGCTGAAGTGCTATCTAGTCTACTTGTAATGTAATAGTTAAAACTTTCTGGGGTTTTGTGGTGTTATACTCCTTCAGCCCCGGATGAAACCGGTCGTTTACTTGAAGTATAATAAAACCACAGCATATCGCATAAAGACTTTTATAGAGGTGTAATTAAATCTGACAAATTAAACTAGACTACTAATTTTCGAACGCCCCAATGTATGGAGGCACCTTAAAAGATTGAGGTTAACTAAGGTGGAGGCGAACAGTTAGAAACAATCAGATGGACATGTAGATGAATATATTAATAATGATTTTACGTTTAGATAGAAAAGACGTGCTTGTTATTTAAACACGTAACGCATATGCACACCTCACGTGGACACTTCCACGTAAGAATTCAAGTTTTCAGTCCAAGCTATCACACAGGAATCTACAGATGTTAAATACTGGTAATATGCAATAAAAAGTTTAATGTCAGAAGAAAAATTTACCAATTAGTTCAATATTTTAATTGAAATTTAATAATTAAATTTATTTAAAATTAAAATTTTAATAAACAAGAAGCTTAAACATCAAAATAAATTTAATTAAAAATTAAATATATGAAATTTGATAGACAAGAGGCTAATATATAAATGAATAACAAAAAAGGCTAAAAAAATCTAAGTGATTTTCAATAATAATAAAAAATTTCATATAGTTAAAGTGATTTCGTATTATTAAAGAAAGTTGCTTTTATTTTGATGATCACCCTGTAGGTAGATATATATATATGGTGGAATCACCTTGTGGCAGATATATATCGGAAAGCCACCCTGTAGTTAAATATACACCAGAAGATTGCGCTGTGAATATGCCGGAGGGCCACCCTGTGTATAGAGAACTATCCTGTAATTATATACAGGAGAGATACCCATTATATCGGGGAACTACCCTGTAGTTATATACCAAAGAGCTACCCTGTTGTTATAATTTTTGGCAGATATATTTATACAAACGAGTAATATTAATATTAGTAATATCATTAATAGTGACAATAACAATGATTATTATTATTTCACTATCAATGACAGGAATAATAGTAATATCAATATTAGCAGTAACAAGTATAGTAATATTGACAATAACTATGTTAAAGTGCTAGTAATATCAATAGTAATATTAATAATGCTCGTAATAATAACAATATTATTAATATTATTACCTCCGAATAACTTTTAGTAGAAAATTAAAATATTACTAAAATTTCATTATTATATAATGATTAGTTGTGGTAGGGATTTTCGATACTTACCATTAAAAATTTTCTCATATATTACCACGGTATTTAGGGTTCGATTATCGATTATTTGTAATGATATCTATATTAGTGTAAATTACGCAGAATTTTAAAATCTAAATTTTTTCTTTTGAGCAATATACAAAAGGGAGGGAGATTTAGTATTGTTTCAAGCAAATTCCCAAACTAAACTCGAGTGACTTTTTTTCATCAAATGTACCTTTGAGGATATAAATAACGGAAACTATATCTTCAACTGCTTACACCTATCGCTGGTCCTAAATCTTGTGCTTGATAGTAAGAGAAAGGAAACATTGGCAGAATTACTAGAAGATTGAATGTTTTGTTGTTCTCAAATTTCAAATCTCAGAGACTAAATCCGAGAATATTAGTATTAGTATTACTCGAGAGAACCATTATAAACAATCTATGAACCCAATGAATAAGATATTGCTTCCACAGGTAAACAAATTTATCATATCCACGATAACGATTGAAAGAACATAAGTTTTCTCGAATCCACCTAAAAACAACACCAACGGTTCAACGTAAAACTATAAACTAATGCGAAATAAAAGTATGAGACCAGTTCCCTAAAATCTGTACTACAAAAAAAGGGGACAAATAAAATGGATTCTAATGGAAAAAATATTGAGAAAGACTATACTAGAAAGCTGGAAAAAATGGGAGAAAAAATATCCAAACTAAACTCCTTGCCCAAGGGTTTCAATACATTCATTAAATAAAATACCAACGAAAGTAACCATAACAACAAAAATAAAGTAAATATATGAAACTTTGTCTTTCCCGATTACAGTTATTACTAGAATGAATTATGAATTAATTAATTAGATTTTAGTTTATTAGTAACTATTTTATTACTAAAATTAATATAAAATAGTTATTAATTGATTGGTAATATAATAATAATTAAATAAATAAGTATAAGTAAGCTAATAAAAGCATTGTAGGTTTCACAGAAAATACATGGAACCTGCTTTTGGCGATAATCACGAGTAAATAACATGATATAATTATTTCCATAGGAATATTAACATTTAATAACTAATTATGTAAATATAAGTGTGATAAAAGATGTATATTAGAATAATCACTGTAATTTCATGATCAAATTGTGTTCGACCTTCAAAGCAGTCTTGTTACGGAGAAGGAAAAAAAAAGCAAATTTATGATTTAATAACCCAGAGGTTATTTGATTAATTAATTTGTAAGTCTTTTTATATATTAAAATTATGCACAAATATCTTTATAACATTGATCTACTTCTTACATAATACTGAATTATTATTTAATATATATTTTCATTTAAAATAATGTTGCACAGACAACAAATTTACTTTGTTCCCTTTATATATATATGGTATTTCTTTCCATTATTATATCTTCTTACAAAAATTAATTCATCACATTTTTATTACGAAACATTGAGGTTCCTTTTTATAATAAACTCATTCATGATTGACCTTTGTCAATTCGTAAGTTTTAGATCAATTATTCAAATAAATGAATAATTTACTAGCCTATTCAAGTAAAGCACACACACCACTTTAATTCTTATTTAATGTTATAAGAAAAGAGATTACTTACATAACATACTCTCTCTCTCATCAACAGAAATTGTCAAACACTCTTATCCTAATTAATTTATATATTCTCATATCCATTAATATTTTACCCCCTAGTCACACTATCCTTAATTCCATATTATTCCCTGTCGCCGGCGACAATATTAGTCGCGTGGCTAAGCAATATATATTATGTCTTTCCAATCCTACTTCTAAATAAAGAATTGTTTTCAAGTAATTCATTTCTGAGAATTAAGATATCTAATATAACTAATAATTTATTCTATACATATATGACTGGCACACAGTTGTCTGATTGATTCTAGTTGATTTAGTAGATTATTTGTTATTATTCTATTATTAAATTGGTAGGATTAACCTACGTCTTTATTCCCCTTCTTAACATCATATTAATACAAGTACTTCTCCATATTCTAATTAATCTTTCCATTCACCTTAATATTCTATTAGTGATATTACTATTATTATATCTCATTATTTTTTATTCAATAATATTAATTACATATTTATTATTCATTATCTATTTAATCACTATATTATCATTAATATTATTTAATTCATCGGATCATCAATTATATATTAGGTTATTGAGTCATTGACTGGTTTTATAAATCAAGCTTCATTAATAAATTTTATAACTTAATAATGAAGGATTTTAATTGTGTTCCTACTCTTTCTTATTTTTTAATAATTATTAGTAGAACTAATTTTAATTTGTTACAAATTCTAATGTCATCTGAGTCTCTTGCTATGATAGCGCCTATAATATATTATCAAACTAAATCGATTGATTCATTAAACATATAAATGGATTCATCTTGAAAGGTACAGAACTAAGAACCAATATAACTATATTACTTCCCTCTATAATAAAGAATCAAACATCAAATACGTTAGGTAAAACGATATGTTTAGTCAAAGTCTGCAATTGTCTCACCTTTTTTGATAAAGCAATCACCGGTGGACATCTCTTTTAAACACATATTATTCATTAATACATAATAATAAACTAATAATTATATTATATCTACTATTATAATTAATACTAGTACTATATTATATTTATCAATATGAGTCATAATTATACTTCTAATACTATCATAATAAATTATAAGACGTGATACTATAATATACTCACTATATTACATAGTAATCTAATATATGAGGTATAGCTCCTTCCTTACTATATCTCACCTCTAACATAATATTTTTACCTATATTAATTTCCTCTTAAATAGCTGGACATAATAAATATACCATATTCACAATTTCTATAATAATATATCTAATAATATTACTACTACAATTAAAATAATAATTACACCTTCTTAACCTTATTATTTTCACTGTTATTACACATTTACAACTGACATGAGTGTTATGAACATACAAATAATAGCACTCGAGTGTTATTCAAAAGGGTAAATAATTGTAATTACTGCTCACTTACATAAATCCTTTAAACAGAAGAAAGTTCATATTCTTTTTAAAAACAGTTCTTCTGTTATATAATATAAACCTATATATATACCATTTAATATATATCCTATTAATAATCTTAGATATATGACTATCTATATAATATATCTATTACTACATTACTATAATTATCTCTATAATACTATGTATTTAAGTAATCATTAATATATTATTTATATAATTACATTTATACTCACCGCTACCTTTCCCTTATATAACACATACGTAAACTATTAATACTCATACTATATATTATTCTAGTGAGGTAATATCTGATTATAATATATAGTACTTAATTATAACTAATATATCACTTTATACTACGGAGGGCGTACTCTACTACGCCATTGCTGATCCACGAGTCAGACGAGAGATGCACGCAGAGAGAGAGCGAGATAGAGAGAGTGAAGATATTCAAATATAGCGTAGACTACATCTTAATGATCATTCTCTAGACGAGGTATATAATCTGAATTACAAGGTATTTTACCTATCTGAGCTCACAAATATCTAAAATCACCTACACGACTTAATCACCATAATCTAATAATCAGTTAAATGTTAAATCTGTCCCCTTATAAACGCCACGAGTATTATACTATTATAAAATTAATATACTAGTGATAACAAGGCTAAGGCAACTATCATCTCTATTAGTCAACCGCTATTAGTTATGGGTACTATAATTCATTCATTTCACTACATATATCATATTTCATTTTCTCCTACCTCGATTATCTCTACTATATATAATATATATATCATATTACATCTATATATATATAATATATGAACAGGTTATTCATCTTCACTAAATCATTTTTCCTCCCCAAATGCCAATGGTTCGATGGCTCTTGTTCTCGTGCCATCCAGGAGCGTGACACTGCGTAAGGCTTGGAAGAACTCTCGTCCTCCTCTCCTATTACTCTAACTAATGTTCGCTCTGCTCGAAATCGATGCAGGGATCTTATTCGACTGGCCAAGCGTTCTTACACACTTCTTTATTTATAAATATCCCTTGGTCTCTCCTTCTCTAATATCAAAATTTTATCTGGAGACCTCTTGCACAAAACATCTCTAAAATGAACTGATTCTGTAAAATTCTGCCTTTCCTCCCTTATCACGTTATCTGACGTCAGTTACTGTTGCTAACATACACTCACCTGCTGAAAGGCTAAATCTCTTTGTGATCTTCTTTTTTTTCATCATATTCCACACTTTAGATGATTTCACGGTCATCTACTCATTCCACTTCCTGCTTCACCAATACCCTCTCTAAGTGTCAATTAAAGTCTCTTAACCTGTCATTTATAAAACTACATGATCGAGCTACATGCAAGATACTTAGAGTATCCATGAATCAGTCCTAGAAGGCCCGTAGCCCAGTATGGACATTCCATCCTTCATGTTTTGAAGGAAGTGATTACTTCTGATAGCTGGCTATTCACTGTCCTCGAGAGTTCCAACTTCTTAAACTCCTATGCCTTTATACACTATAATACTTTTATTCCTCAATGCTGGAAGTGTAGTATTACTCTATAATCGCTGCACTTTATCTCTAGACCATCCCCCAAAAGGTTAGCCCGTTGGATTCAACTTCTAACTACGACTCTATTTACGCCTATTTTAAACTTGTATTCTCTAATCTAAAGTCTTATGAATAACACTCCTTAACTCATCATTTCCTCGATCACATAGAACCCTTCATTCACCTTCATAATCTAGAATCGTATCAGTAATGGCCTTTTCGACGTTCGAAGATCAACTGTGATTATATCCTTTCCAATATCTACTGATCTCGGTATCTTCTGCTCACTTTAAAGGATCATGGGGAGTCCTTGTGTGATTAATATCACAATTGACATATATAAAGCTTTGACAAGGGGAAATATATATGGAGCAATGCCGTTCGCTACTTACATCTTAAAGGCTTAAACCTATCCTTTGGATTTCCCCTTTACCAGCTTTGTCACTAATAAAACTCTTGTCTAGTTTTCAGACTTTTACAAAGGAGTTTGTTTCATGGTGTTAAAAAGAGGCATCTGAGATTAGAAATAAAATAGCAAAAACATCATCCTTTCTTATTAATATTGAGTGGTTCCTTCAGGTTCTAGTTTATTAATTCTTCACATACATTTATTCCTACTTTTCATCAACGTATCTTCTTAGCTGCATCACCATTCATAACTTCTAATTTAAAAACTTGTATTAAAATTTGAAATTGATTTTACCTCTATTCCTAATACCACTCATTTTAATTGTGTCATCACCTCTCGTTATTTGTATCTATGAGAGTTGCTCCATCTCGATCCTACAGCTTTCCGAATCTTCCAATTCTGTCCTGCGCTTGATATGGTTTCAGTTGGAATTATCTCTCACCAGAGTGGAAGATACCAGTGAATCATTTGTGCAATACATTATCAAATCTCACTAGTAGAATTCACAAATCTTTCTCAATTACTCCCTGCTACTTAGATATTAGTGCTCGTAACACCTATTGAAGTAAGCATGTAGTCCTTTGTGATCTTGTCATTTCGATTAGAATTATAGCTCGTTTATTAACCACACACAGAGACCATCTCACCACGAAACTATATACGCGAATTTCTAGAGCGACTCTAAATAAATAGTGGAGAGTTATCTTGGAGACCCATCCAGCGCGAGAGCTCGGTTGCAAAAATTTGGCCTCCCAAAATAGCTGGGAATTCTGGTGTGCAGATTGCGGTGGAAATTAATTTGTTCTTCTGCTCAGATCTACTCCATTATATAAAAGTCTTTACGCCTTCATGGAGATATGTTGCCACAATTTGGGAGGTGTCCGGTCCACCCTCCTTTCTGATAGAGTTGAAGCTAAGGCTACAGACCAAGCTGTATAACAGTCCCAATACTCTCTGACATCCCTTGGACCATCTTAACTGCGTCGTTGGACGTAAGGATGCCTATCTCTTTTCTATAGGTATTACAACGACAAGGTTTGCTCGCGAGAAATTGAGCGCTCCTCGCCATTCCTCCACCACTAGTAGCCTTCGTGGGACACAAGAGGGTGCGCCTTGTCTTCTCTCACCATTGAAAATTGTTGAATATTGCGAGATCTCAAGGATCCACTCGTTATGAGTACCTCCTCTTTTCCATCCTCCCTCCGAGCGATCAGTTTTTGTGGGAGACTCCTTGCCTTCTTTTTATTTTCCCGCAATGGTGCTGTTTAATATTCTCTCCTTCTATTTACAGTCCCGCGTCTGCGCACACCTGAGGGAATTGCGTTAGCAAAGGGGCAGGGTGGGCTCTCTGTTTGAATCATTATCTTTATAAATCTTTTTTATTCTTTTCTCTGTTTTTTTTTCAGTATATATATTTGTGTATAAAATTATTTTTATAAATTATCTATCTTTATTATTTTCATTTTAGGTTTATTTTTGTGCCCCCTCCTTTGAAAAAGGCTCTTGCGACACGCCGAGTTAAGGTATCCTGTATAAATATATATTATATTAACTGATTAGAAAAGTATATAAATACTAATAAATACTTATCATATATTCAAAATAAAATAAATTACTATATTGAGTTTTATTTAAATATTATTAATGAAAATTCTATATATTACTATTTTTATATTAAATAATATATATATTATATATATAATATATATTATATTTGATGATTTAATTATTAAGACACTAATTCACTATAAATATAATTACAAATATTGCAAGGTTTTTTACTTCATGCTTTGTCGCGCTGACCTGGTAGTTAACTTGAAGACGCACCCGAGTGCACCCCTGTTTCTAACTAATATCTTACCTGCTCGTACAAGTTTCAAATTTGCGCCCCACCTCTGATTACTAATATTATTTACTAAGTATCTATATTATATATATATTTGTTATATATCTATATATAATTATATATATATCTCTATTATTACTATAGATCTTATATTTATTATGTATTATATATACTGTATCTGTCTGTCTGTCTCGTGTCGTGAATATCTGTTATAGTTCACTGTTCCTGAGTGTTCATTGTGTATCATATATAATATATATATATATATATATCCTAGGATATATATAATAAATATAATATATACTATATATTATATATATATATAAATATAATTATATATATATTATATATATATACTATATATATATTATATATATATATATATCTATATCTAATACTATACTATTATATATACTATATTCTAACATCACCTCTCTAATCCTGCGAGTATGCTACTCACCTATATATATATATAGTATATTAATAATTTTATTATTATATAATATAATAATATATGCTTATATATATTATATATATCATATATATACTATATTATAGTATATATATATATATATATTATATATATATAATACATAGCATATATAATAATATTATATATATATTATATTTAATTTCATATATATTATCTACCTATATCATTAAGTATATAGTATATATAATATAACTTATCTATTCTATATTGTTATAGCTATATATAGGTTTATGTTTTTTTCAATATTCTTCAAGAAATATCAGTTATGTATTATATTTAGTATTACCTTATACGGAGTATATTAGATAATATAATACTATCATATAGTATAGTATTACTTGAAGTTGCTGATATTAGTATTTATATTATATAAATACTATATACATGAATTATAAAATATATATAAAATAACTATATATATTAAGATATATATATAGGGTATTTATATTTATTATATTTAGTAGTATATATATATGATAGGTGGTGTATATATATATATTATATAGTTTTATATAGTAATATATATATCATATCTATATATAGATAAATGTATAGATAAATGAATATCTTTAGTATCTATATCCTACTATATTATTGATATATATGATTATAAATACTATATTATATATATATATATAATATATTATACTATATATATAATAATATCTATATATCGGTGTTAAAAAAGTAATCCCTCACCACTCTCAGGCTAGAGGGGTAGATTGTTGTAAAAAAAGATGTAATAGAAGAATGATCACGATTATATTGTGAAGAGTATTTTTTTAAACAATGAAAAACTGATAGAAAATTAGTTACTATTATATAAAAAAAAATGTGAACTAAAAATGTTGAATATTACTTGTTGGGAGGCGTATATATAAAGTATATTATTCCTTTTTGGGTACATGTATTTGGAGATAGGGGTATTCAAAAGATAAATGCGATGTATATAGTATATACATAGTTTATAGTATTGATATTTGGTAATGTTATAATACTTATATATTTGTGAGTCCTTAATTATAGTTATTATCGCTGTATTAACGGTTAGTATCGCTCTCATATTATAGATAGTATATATTTAAGCTATTGTACCTATAATATATATTATCTTTATAGTTCATTAATGAAGTAGTTATATATATATAGATAATATATTTATAATAATAATCATATATATTGAATATAAATAATTTAGTGTATAGAAAATAATTAAAATTAATATTCAATTAAAGAATGAGATAATAATCAATATAGATTAATGAATATTACATTAAAATAATAGGATTTATATATAATGAGAGTTGTAGTTCAACTTAATAGCACCTTATAAGTAACCACATGTCAGCGCTAAGAATAATAATATGTATAAGACTTCAGTTAAAAGTTATTAGGGTATAATCACCGGAAATCATTTAAGATTCTATTTACAGAATACAAGAAAAACGAAACGAACTGTTATTTATTCGAATGTTTCTGATAATATTTAAGTATAATATTAAGCTTTCACTAAAAATTAGAACGAATAAGAATCAAGTATTGTGTTTTTTGTGCCTCCAGCCGTGTGAGCGTGTTCACATTGCAAATATGACTTTGGACACGCTTAAGCAATCAGTGGACAGTGTTGTTATCTGTATCAATGTTGAGATGATAGTCACATCAATGTAGTGTTTTGAACATTAGTGATGAGTGGACTCCATGATAAGTAATAAATTGATATTTAATAATCAATAGCTTCATAGTAGCTGTCTTTATCTATTTAATATGTATTTTATTAGTATTATATCTATTACCCCTTCATAATATATATTATGTTATTTATATTTTATAGTCTTATAGGCATACTTTGACAATAATTACTAAATATTTATTATCACTATTATTTTAGAAAACTATAAGTATTATTATATACTATATACTATTATTAATTATATATTATATACTAAAATCACTGAATAATTATATACATACAGGGTTATCATTAATATAATGTTTATATATATATATTGCCAAATTATATTGTATGTAATAATTAATAACATATTAATTAGGCAATTATATATATTTTGATTTAGCGTTGCGTAATTAAGTCACTTACAAGAAAATATATTGTAAGAGTATACTTAATAATTGAATAATTGTTTCGATTATATAGTTAATATTATACGTAATATCTATGTATAGTAGATTAATTCTGTGTTTATTAGTGTATCACATAAGTTGATATATATGTTACTCAATATAACTATATAATATTAGCTGTCTACTAGTACTAGTGAGAGCTTGGAGTGGCTTGCGTTTTCTGTAGTCATGAAATATTTACGCTTTTTATTTGTATTTACACATCAATTGAGTTTAAAGAGTTTAATTTATAGTGTGGATGAGTGCTTAGTATTTGGGGGTTACATTATATATTATTTTCTCTAGTATATGTCATTTGTTGTTATAATAAATAGGTATAATTTTATGTAGTTTTTTATTTTTAGTATGATGTCTCGCCATATGCATTTCGTAGCATTCCTCCTATTAGATTCCCTAATTACACCGAGTACCCGTAGTATACTCAATGTAACATAGCGAAGATAACCAATAATTAAATATAACTATTTATATAGCCATATTCTTTCTTACTGTGAGATTATCCTTCTGACCCTTTTGATTCAAATTTAGGTTGTAAAGTCAGATTAATATTCTTTAAAGTATTTTTAAAATCTTTATTATATTTTTGCTTTAATCATTATAATAATATTATAATAATATATATATTATTATTATATATCTATATATATATACTTATTACTATATATATAATGTTATTTATATTATATATATATTATATATATTTTATATTAATTAATGATTATATTATATATTATTAATATATTATTATTATAATTTATAATATATTGTAATATTCATACGGACATTATTTTTAAATTAACATATCAAACCTTTGGTTTGAAATTAAAAGAAACCATTATTTTTAGATGGGAGAGAGATGAGAGAGAGAGAGAGAGAGAGAGGAGAGAGACTAAATTAAGTAAGCTATAAGCCAAGGGTAAAGCGTGAAATGTCAAAATATGGTACGTACGATTTGGTACTATTTTATTAATACACTTTCTTTTGTTTACCTCCAGTGGTAAATACTTGAAGTGGATTGAAATATTAATCTGTCTTATACACGAGCATAAGGGTCCTAAGAAAAAGTTGGCAGTTCAGGAGAGCGTTAAGCTATCCCGTCAAAAATAGCTTGATCAAACTTTAACAGAAATCTAGCAAATCAATATTTTGCGCATCTTCATATAAGCTTTTACCGACATGATAAAAATAAAATAAAAAATAAACTTTGAAAATATAAAAGAAATATATATAAACGTCCTTTAAAAGTACGTTTCAACTTAGGAAAAAATTACATTACTTTGGAATCAGCGTATATAAGCTTATATACTGAAGTTCTGGTAAAAAATCATCTTCGTTCCCCACTCTGTCACCCCATCGTTTTTGAAGCCCACTAAAAATTGAAGTTCAAGAACACCATATATTCCATTAGGGGGCTCGTTCCGATGGGGGACAGAGGGGTGACGAATCCCCCCCGTCTCCACCTAGAGGCCGCGAGACCCCGACTCCTGGTATCTAATGCGGTCTAACCCTTGGGTATTCGTTAGTTTTAAAGTAATAAACGAAACTTTGAATACCGTAATAAGAACTTTTATACGCGCAGTAATTGCAAAGATTATGTAATCTGGCCTTATTTTCTTTTCCTTTGTTAATTAAAAAAAGGGCGCTAGGGGTTCTTGCCGCGTCCCCTCTCGTTGAATGATTTTTTCGAGATTTTTTTTTACATTCACTGGTTAATCAAAATTTAATACGCCGATTCCAAATTATGTAAACTGTTAAGCCCTTTATAGTGTCATCAGCGTATCAGAGATAAGATCTCGTTGCTGGCTCTGGTTCTGGATAGTTTTGAGCCTTTATTAAGATGTATAGCAATATATTATTTATATTATATAAAATATATATTAAATATATTAACTATATAATAATATATACTGTAGGTATATATAATACTATAGTATATATATATATAATTAGTATATATATATATACGGTACTCATGCAGCATAAGTATTAAAATAAATATTATATATTATATATATATTGAATCTATATTATAATTAATTATTTATTTGTTAAGTAATATATGGTGACTAAATCGTGGAATTAAATATGAGTATGCAATAATTCTTTAAGAATATATCGTTCACAATAACATATTTTCAATAATAATCATCTATATACTAACAATAATTAACAACTTATCTTGAAAATGTATTACACACAAATCTAGACTCTGTACACAAAGTTTACATAAATATAGTATGATAAATAACTAAGGTAGAATATTTTTCACTTTATATATATATATACTGTGAGTGATTTATATATTAATACTATACTATATAATATATATATATATATACTATATATTATAGTATACTAATATATATATATTACTGTTGTAAAACTATTTCTATTTTCAATTTTCATATATAATAAATCATTATATCATTTTATTTTATTGGAAATCGAAAATTCGTTACCTAAGAAATAAATACTAAACCAGGAGAGGTGTTCACAATCACGCGGCCCTACTCGGGCCGCATTGCCCGCCCACATCAACGCTTTCACTAAGCCCAGCATTGACAATTTTAAAAAAATTTGTCAGATAAAATAATTTTTGAAAACTTTTCAAAATTATTAATCAATTAATATAATATAATTGGTTTGTAGTCTGTGCACATTTTATAATATTATATGAGTATATATATATATATATAATCAATATACTATGTATATAATATAATAATAGGTATATATTATATATCATTTTATTAACTTCTTTTAATATAGATATATAAATATATATATATATTATTATTATCAGAGATTATAGTATAATCATTTGCGGCTTCAACACGAGGACTGTTTTTTGTAGTCAGTGTTCAAATAGCTGGCACTTACGGTAATGCCAGTTAGTATCAGCGCGAGAGCCTGTATATCTATATCTCTCTCACACACACTCGAGGTCTTTCAATCAATCTTTAATAATAAAATTAAACCAAAGAATTGAATGCGTTGGCTTCGATAGAGGAAAGCAAGTTTTTGGTCAATTTGTTGGTTAAAATTTTTAACGTTTCAGTATAGAAAAAAACTACGCAAGAATGCAAGCCATCCAGCTCACATGTATCATATATAGGGATATTATATATCTAATATATATATATATATATATTTATCTAATAGTATAAATAATACAATAATATTATAATATATATATATTATATAAATATATATATATATACCTACTATAAATACCTGTGTCATATAGCTATTATATTATATATTTCATAGAATAACTAAAATATATATACTTATATATTTATAGAGCTATACTTATTAGAGCGGGAAGAGGAAAACCGTCTAGAGAGGATGGGTTCTTTTGATTTTTTTTTATTTTTTTTTTTATAATTATTTTTTTTATTCGACAGGAGTGTTAGAGAAGTTAAGGGTTGGAGTGTAAAGTAATTTAATCGTTTTTATACCGCTCCATTAGAGGGGGCACACGAGCCGACGGAGGAGCACCAGGAAAGAGGAGACGATAGTCACCCCCGAGCTCACAGTGTCAGAGGCGAGCGAGAGACCCGACGTGACCTCCTTGTACGAAAATTAGCCTGAGTTTACCAATCGTTGCCTCACATTGAGAATAATTTCAGCCCTATTAACAAAGAAAAAAAAACAGAAATTAAATATACTGCCAAAAACACTGTTGTCTGGATAACTCTCTAAAAGCTAAAAGGAATAGCCATATAGGTAAAAACCGCAAAAAATAGCAGAAGTCGAGGTTCTCCTTTCTCGCCTTCCCGGTAGGAGCACTTATAACAAGCTGGGGACAAGACGACCCCCTCACTGTCCACCGTCGGCTTCGAGCCTAACCTAAATGGAGGTAAGTATAAAACAATAATAATATATCTTTTCAAAATCAGAAAAAGAAGAATAAGCCAAAAAAAAAAGTAAAATACGAGAAAAAAGAAATAAAAAAGTAAGAACCGCAGCCTCTTTCAAAAAAATTTCACGCATGTAGTGTCTTAATATATAATTGTCGACTTTTACTGTAGGAGCTGCCGGGCCCTAGTTACAATAGTTGACATATATAGTTACATGAACGAATCATGTCTGAGCCATAAGTAATCAACAAATGGCGCCGTAGCGCATTAGGTCTACTCTCTGACTTCTTATAGACTGAGTTGAGGCAATGCATTCTTAATGTTTTTAAAGTCATGAGCTGAAAAGGTTTTTCCACTTCAAAAACTACCATTATTAGGTATTAGTATTTACTATAAATACTATCAAGTATATATATAGATTATTCTATATATAGTATGTACAAATAATCAGTTCTTTCTTTGGGTGACTGAGTTGATATATATATATAATATATATATAATATACAGTGATAAAATAAACAACAATATATAAACCTATTTATAAATGTCATTACTAAAAGCACTTATGTAATATATAATACTGCTATAATAAAAAACATAGTAATATACGTAATATAATAGTAATAAATATTATATAACACACTTTATTCAAATATATACATGATTTTTAGCGTCGAAATGATTAACTATAACTAAAAAATTAAATAAAATGAATTTAAAAATAAAACTCATTTGAAAGCTCAAAAAAGAAAAAAGATCTATGTTGCGATCATTTATAAGCAAAACAAATTGTTTAATTTTCTTTACCTATTCAGCATAGAAAATGAATTTCAAAATTTTGCTTAATTTTATCAACAGATCTTCAAAAGAATGTCTGCTCACTATTGTTTAAGGTCTCATATATGTATATAATTTGATCTATCAATAAAAAATATTTGTTGATATCAATTTTTTTTCTTTTTGTGAGGTGTTTCTTTATTATATATCTTTTATTTTTTGATTCGGGGTGAGGGGACCATAGGCCCCTCTCTCAATATTTGATTACCATTCCACGATACCCTGCTAGTTATAAGTAATTCCCAAAAATAAAGGAAGCACATTTTTTTTTTTTTTTAACTAAAGTAATATCTCATATGTTAAATAAAAAAAAAACCAAGAGCAATGATGCAAGCGAGTTGGGGTCTCTCCTCCTCCCGGTGGACGACAGCTCTGTCCCCCGTTGGCTCGAGCCCTATAATTTTTAATTACAAATTACTTTTTAAATTTTAGAGAACTAAATGAAAAAACAAACAAAAATAAAAAAAAAATAAAAAAAAATAAATAATTAATAGAGTGAATATAATATAAAATATATATAAATTATAATTAATAATTAATAATAAATAATAGATAATTTAAATAATAATTAATCAATAATAATTCTTGAGAGCTCAGATAACGAAGAAATTCTACAATATAATAAACCTAATAAATCAATCGAGGCTTTAAAAAATCTGCAACGAATAAAAAAACATTATTAAAAGTATCAAAGATCAATGTTTGAAATATCTTTTCAACAACTTTTAAAATAACTTAACATAATGATGTGTAAATGTAATACCGTATAATAACCTTTATTTCTCTTAGTCCTCTTATTTTATACGCTACTATATTCCACACATAAAATCAGGAGTATACATGTAGAAAAATTTATATCTAGATATAAATTTTCTTATAATTTAGAAACTTTTTTATGTAATTATTTAAATAAAAAATAATACTATCCTAAATTAACATATATTATATCTTCACATTAACCGGCTTTTAGTAACAGTAAATAGTAAGTCGATATACACACTACACGTACATTATGTATAGTGAACTATATAGTAGGTATCTATATATAATATATACCATTAATATATTATTATTAATAATAGTAGTAAGAAAACTTTACATATACAACAGTACAGTATAAAATAATATCTACAATACCTGAATCCAATTGTTTATCCCTATTTATCTGACCTACTACACGTATATATATATATATATAACTCACATACGCTGAGTGTAGGCACATTTTAGACTAATATATATATTATTACCTATTAATTAGTAAAAAGATTATCAATTATATATATATACCTCATATCACTATATAGGCCCATATAATATAATATCTACATATATTATAAAAATACCAACTTATAATTGACTTCCCCAGCACTCTCAGCTGGCCTATATACTGTTCTAGCACAGTAAATGATATGTATCTATCGCGTAGTTGGATCTGAGCTGTAATTGTAAATTCATAAATATATAAATATGCAAATCCTATATCAATATTATTAGTAGTAGATATAACGTAATAATCTTTATAGTCCTTCATTCAATCATATACACTTATATTTCATATTACTCACTTTCTGAGCTTTAAACTTTCAAATATTTTTTCACATACATTTATTTATATACTATATTATTATTTCGTTGAGAGGTATAAGTGTGCGACAGTCCAGGTAAAAACACACTCACTTTAGAGTTCTGTGTGAGAGACATACTGAATATGAGTGGTTGTGGTTATGTATGCGTGAAACAACACAAACGGGAAATTTATTCTCCAGCGAATTATTTTATCCGCTACTATACCAATGTGTTATTAAGGCTCTGACTGCAATCAACTTAAGGTACAATATATCTCTTATGAGACTACGTTGCCAAGAGTGATTTCTCGCTATTCTGTCAAAACGGGGAAGCGAGGGGCCAATTAACATCACCAAATTTGATATTATTCTGTTTGGAATCGATCGTGCTTTAATGATTCAATCACTAAAAAAAGTTGTTGGGGTGTTAAGCTCGCCCTAATGAATTATCAGCGTCCAACTTACATAATAATCAATTCACAACTGACGGTAAGTTCTTTAAGAAATAAATGGTGATCAGATAAAATGGGATCTTTGCTTTAAAAAAAAAACTATACATACGAATAGACAATACATTTTCTATTCCTTCTCGATCGTTGACAAAGCTGGTTTTAGGATTCTTAATAACTTTGTGTTTCCAAGCATGTTTCATTCCTGACCCTTCTGGAGCAAACTGTAAAAAAATGTGAATACTAATAAGAAGTTTAAGAAATTCAGTTAACAACATATGATTGAACTATTATTTTGTATGAATGCTGTTCTTGCAGTTAAGATGTTAAATTATTTTCTATCAGAAATTCCTGGTTCAGTTCTAGTGAAGGTTAAATTATGAGTGGCCAAGTAGATTAAATGTCGTTGAGGAATTTGAACGATTTATTGGAAATTTATTGGAATTTCTGTGCATTAAAACCACTCTTTCATTTTCTTTTTTCATACCTGAAGCATATCAGTTATTGCACTGTTCTTTAGAACACCTAACTGCCAATCAGGTAATTTGGTAAGGTCATCAAAATTGCGGAATGGGAAAGTTGGTTTTATTGTCGTCAATATCGACACCAACATTGCAGAATAGCACGTATACAGAATCAAGCTGCAAAGAGAGCTGACCACCATAACTATTTTTCCGGATGAGAGATGAGGTTGAACATCAGAAGCTGAAAAAATAACGCTGTAGGTATAATACAAAATAAAATAATGTTTCGAATATGAATCAATCCATCCTTGCCTAATCATAATTATTTAGCTTTAAGAAGCAATGCATTTTTCTAAAATTAAATGTGATTGATAAATTATGGTTTAAAAGAGCTGAGCACCATATATTAAACCCATAATAGCGAAACTCTTAAAATAGCTTACTCTGTTGTAAAAGCCCAACAAAAATTTCCCAAAAAGCTGCACTAACTGAAAATTTACGATGCGGACATTTGAAATGAGTTGCCAACTTATTTAGACCCCATAAAAAGAAACCTGGAGAAAATTATAAGTAAAATGATAATCGCTTTATTTTGGGGAACAGAAAACATTGTAAAATACATTGGAAATTAGAAGGCAAAATATATATTAGTAAAGGAAGTGAATTATATTTATAGACTGTGCTGAACCTGTATAGAAACAAAAAATGATTGCAATAAGTTTATGTAATAAATTTCATAGGATATGTTATATTTTCCATTTATGTTCTACGGAAATTTCTTTATAAGTTAGCCAATGACTTTTTCTTTAACAAAGAAATAACCATTTTAAACAGACCTGTAACTGACACAAAAACGGGTAAACATAACCAGATATCGGCATCAAAAGGAAGAGCATACAACACCCACGCTTGCTTGAAGTTCAGGCCTTCGAACGAACATTCGAATTCTGAAAAGATGTCTTGACATATATATATATATATATATATATATAATTAATATATATTTATATATATATAATATATTATTATATATATATATATAATATATATATATATATATATATATATATATATATATATATATATTATATATAATATATAATATATATATATATATATATATATATATATATATATATATATATATATATGTAAATAGCTTTTCAAACCATTAATTAAAACACTTAAATGTTATAAGGTTAAAAACATTCAACAAGTGATTTTAAAAAGAAATAAACAAGGTAGACTGAAAGGACTACGTTTCGAAGCAATACCTTCGCGTCTTCCTTACCGAGGTAGAAGTGTAAAAGAACACTAAATCTCCAGACTCATAGTGTATGTACGACAATATGATAGGACATTGCAGCAACTTTAAGTAGATGTCAGCGGCATCTCAGACTTAGGGTGAAAAATTTGTTTTGAAGACTGACTTTATTTAGAAAATTATTCGTGATATTATCGATATCAAAGAAATTTGTAGTAATATTGGAATTTTTGTTATATTTAATAAAAAAACGACTCAACAAGCAGATTGAGTTTCTTTTGATTTTGAAGTGAAAATAATTTCAGTGTTTCTCCGGTCTATTGTATAATGTTGTGCAATATGTCGGAAAATGGCGTTACAATTCTTGTATCTTCTCACGTCTAATTTGTATTGTTCCACACGAACCTGAACTGTTTGTAAAGTTTCTCCTATTTAAGTATCTGTGCAAGTATTGTTTGCGATACTATAAACCCCTCTCGATTTTTAACATTTGTTGAATTGTAATATATCAATGAACGTATTACAGTGTCAGGGAATGTAAACATAATAT
>JABUQX010011863.1:22500-25000 GCA_015478945.1 Trachelipus rathkii | reverse complement strand
AATAGTTACGGATGTCTACCAAAGATACTATAATAAAAATAATAAATTAGATTAGACATTAACCTCTCTGGTAGCAACCCTAATGTGATATCCTCTCATATCTTTCCTCCTGAACATTTTATGCTGAAGAGTTTTAAGTTTCAGTCCGAATTGTTCAGACCATTCTCCAATTTTGTTATCTAGAACCGTACTGGCATTTGGACCTATTTTCCAAATTTCGTACAAGATCCATACTGTCTTCGAACTTTGTTCCGCAACATATACCTTGTTGAAATAAAACAGCAAATCAAGGATATTGTTGCAAAATAAAATTGATTCATTGTTTAAAATTTTTTATAAACATGGACCAACTCAAAATTTGTATCTTTTGAAATCCATTTGTACTGAACAACGATTTATAGACGAAAATATGTCTATCTTTAAATGGAAATATTCATTTGCATAAGAAAGGTTCTTACCTCTGAAGATGTATAAAAAGGTACATAAATGATTCGTTTCTTAAGTTTTTCGAGTGAATAATTTCCGTAAGAAATAATAAACCAATCATATCTAGGCATAAATAGCATCTTATCAACCTGAAAAAAAAAAATCTTTAAAAGACAAATTTTAAAAACGTTTTATATAATGATCTTAATATTATGCCAATTTTAAATGTAGAATTTAATCTAAAGATTTTGTACTATTTTAATATTAAAATTGAAAATGGTAATTTGAATAACGGAATAATCTATTGAACATTTTTTCTGTGAGTATCTACATGGAGGGAAAGTACTTCAGGAAAAGAAATTTCCTCCACCATAATTCCAGCTCCATCTCCTACACCAATTCACATTCCGTTTCCCCTTCCATAAATAGTTTGTTTACGGCTTTACCTCGACCAAAAAATCTCCCATCAGCTCAAACTCCAACTCTGAGTCTTCGCCTCTGCCTGCAAATAAGTTCAATTAAACTCAAATAAAAAGAAATGCTATTTACACCCGTGTCTGTGTTGTTTTAATATAAAAATCCTTATACTTCTGAAAGCTTATAAAAGTATGAATATTGTTAACTTATGTTCCAGATGGGAAGATACCAATCCTGTTATTAGTTTTCATGCATATGTTCCTTGGAAATTAGGTGAAATTTGGAAATTTGGTGAATTTTGGTGAAATTTAGGAATTTGGTGAAATTTACCCCTAACTTACATTATCAATAAATTTCGCAATTGATTCGTCCCACAAACACAAAAACTGTCTCCTGTTCTTTGATTTGAGGTTGGCCACTTTTCTTTTTATTTCATCCAAATTCTTCATTCTGGAAAATTTAATTAAATATTATATTATTTAGTGAAAATAGTTATTATTACATTATATAAGGAAAAGGCTTTTTAGGTGCTGTTATTCAACTTAATAGAATTTGTTACGATTTTTGCTTATAAATAACTTATTTTAATTTCATTTTAATGTCACAAATGAATCCCTTAATATTACGTACTTAAAATTAAGATAAAATTATATAATTTGCTAATTAAGTCTGTGTCATTGTTAAAATATTTATATTTTTAGCGTGAAAACGTGGCACTTTTCTCTCTGCAAACATTTAATATTCTCTGTTTTTTTAGGTTACAGAATGACAATAAAATACAGAGGAAAATCCCAATCTACCAGAAGTTTTTTTTTTTTTTTTTTTTTTTTTTTTTTTTTTTTTTTTGTGATAGACGCCACAGAAAGGTCGCTTCAATATTTTAGGTTCCAAACTTTCTTGTCATACCCATAAAATCTACCCAGTGGCCTCAGTTTGATCAAGGTTATTTAGAGTGCACATATAACCGGAATCTCTTTCACGTGAATAAATTAGATCGTCCTAGTGTACATGAAGAAATTTGGTGCTCTGAACGAAAAGCATAATTTCTCAATTAAAAGTTTCCATCAAAATACGGAGAACCAATTTTCCTCAAATAATTTCATCAGATTTTTTTTTTTATGAAATTTAATTTCTCCACGGCAGTTAAGGAGAACAAATAACTTAACATGTTCAAATTGAATTCATCTATTATTATAAACTTTGGGGAAATTGGTTTTTGGTCGTAAAACCGAAAAGCAGCCACTGGTAGTACAAGTACCAGTCTCAGACCACCATGTGACTGCTGTAATAGTATTCTGTAGTATGCATAAACCGAAAAACAGCCACCGGCAGTACTAGTACCAGTCTCAGACTACCATGTGACTGCTGTAATAGTATCATGTAGTATGTATAAATTGTTAATTTGATGTTTGTTTTATTTTATAGAGTGATATTAAATTTAGCGTACCTTTAATAATAATTTGCATTATAAGAGCACATTACATCATTATATATTTGGTAAGTGTGCATTCGTTTTTTGTCAAATAATATCGTAGGCCTGATTTAATCAGTATAATTTGAGCATGACTATTGGAACAGAAGAAAAGCAAAGAAAGTGAAAGCCTATTTGAGAATCTTGAAAGTTAACTCAATAATTACATTGACTTAGATAAATACA
>JABUQX010011863.1:0-15000 GCA_015478945.1 Trachelipus rathkii | reverse complement strand
TAAGGATCAAATAATCAATCTCATAACATTCTAGATTGAATGGGTATATTCTCATTATATTTAGTTTCTTTACTCTATATTATTCCAATATTGCTCTCTCATATAATAAGAAAACATATATAGAATAGATTCCATATATCTACCCAGATAAATTTAACTTATTTCACTATACCATTCTTTATGTAGTTCAAAATAGTAATTTATATCAATTAATTTTGAATTCCTACCAATAATGATAGTTTTTGACTCCTATTAGTGACTCTTTTATCATCTTGCCATCATTAAATATTTGCGGTCTTAAAGAATAATTTTCAAATTGAATAGAATTAAAAAATAATAAATTAATAACAAATAAATTTATTTCAAATGATTTAAACAAATACCAATAATAATTAATTAATAATAATAATAGATAATATAATTAATAATAATACAGAAACATGAATTATAAAAAGTTGATCTCGCTATCATACATTTACACAACATAGATAAGCATAATAGACAAATATAGATTAAAGTTAATATATAATAATTGATTATAATTATACAAATAGGCCAATATCAGTATAAATGTCAATGAAATATTAATAGATTAATAATCATAAGACATAAAGAGTAAATAAATGACCTGTATCACTCCTCAAAATAATAATACAAATCCTCCTCCTAATGATAATGAAATGTAAATAATAATAACTTACGTCTATACTCATATTTGTTACATAACCCCTATACCTATTTCAATCCCCTTAGTTCTGCCTTAAGTATTATTTTTTTTTCCAGAATATCTAAGTGGTCCTCGGAACATAGATGACGTTGTTTTCATCTAAATGCTAAAAACTAATATTCGTCATCTCAGTGAATAAAATTTAATCGGCTCGCTCCTCATAAGAACAAATTCCTCAGAAATTCTGTTAATTACCACCATCTGTTCCACTGCAGAGACATACCTACATCGCATGGACATTTCCGTTGTACGGAGTCACTGGATTCAACGTGCTATTGGCCTGAAGCATTACAAGTATAGGATACACAAGCGCATAACAGTGGATGGATATATTGAAACTAGTGGTTAATGTGAGTAGTGTTCTCTAGGACGTAGAAAGTATTCTGTATTTTCACACGGAATGATCTCTCTCTTACAAGCCAATAGACATATTGAAGAAAGTATTTCTCCGTTTCTCATCAAGAGTATCCAAGCGGGAAAATTAGTGTAAATCCATTCTGATATACGCATCTGAGGTGGAAGAAGGCGCTTACTTAGCGCGCAACCGATAGGGAGGCCGCCCGTAACATTTAAAGGAATAACTGATTGTATCCGCCTAAAGCATATAAACAATACTCCTTCAGGATCGAAGACAGCCATTCATACACGTTCAATTTAGCTGAGTTTACAAGACCACCACAAGGGCCAGTATTTAATCGACGATTGTGCAGTAGAGGGAATTAGTTAACAGGCACGACGAAGTCTGTGCAGAACCTGATGATTATATTCATGCAGCTCCTACCACCTGAACGACCAAAAAGTCGAGGATCGACCAACGTGTGGTGCGTGGCTTCACCTTCAAACAGAAGAACTATTTTTCTGCGCGAGTTGCTGGCCTAGAAATCCAGAGGTGTCCTCAAGTACCTGTGGTGACTTTTTAAGTTTATTATACTGCAATGAGAATCATTTTTGCTACCGATTTGCGGTTCTTGAATAATTTGAATACTCATCCAAGCCTATTGTCTCCTGAGTTCTCTATGTAGAAATATAGAATAACCCAATGATAGTTTAGTATAGTATATATATTAATTATATACTGTACACATATAATAGACGTTATTATTAAGAATACGTTAACCATTAAACTATATCATACTAGAGTATTTTACAAGTATTATTACTCGGTACCTACATACAAATGAATATAATCTAAATAACCTCCTCATATTATCTATAATATTGTACCATATTAGTTAGGGAGTCTCAAAGCCATGAATCTTACTAAAGTCTCAGAGTGCGATAAAAAAAACTCTCACTCTCATCCTAAAGTTATAATTAACAATGAATACCTCATTAACTCTCCTATACTTAAAGGTGTCATTTAGTTCTTACCTTAACTAGCGTCTATTTACTCTCTCATCGATATATATCTCTCTTATGCTATTATATATACGGTATTGTCTATAATCGATTATATTGTGTTAGAAAGTTTTATAATAGCCGCTCATGTGTTACCTAAAGCATGCCAGTGTAGTGATTTTAAATGCAGCTCGCTCCATAAATAAGGAGTAAAGAGTTTATAAGCATCTGATGAAGAACTGCACTAAGTTGATTCACTGTTGTGTTACATCAAGGTGTAATAAATATGATATACATATGAAACACTAAGCTTCTACTGATAATTAGATAACTTAAATAATTAGCATATATTCTTTAACGGTACCATACATTTTAGGTAATTGTAAAGTATATTGGTATTATATATAATAAAATTTTCAGCAGTGATCATCTTATTATTGCTCTAGTATATAATTAGTCTCTAATCGAATAATAGGCTACATTAAGTTATATATTTTGAACAATCGTAAAAAAATTTTTTTATGAATTTTTACATATGTCACTAATATCTAAATTAGTATGTTTCAATTATATTGTTTACAAGTGTTCTTACTGCGATCAAAGTTTTAGTCATAAAAATAATTTAGCTCCTAATTTTTATATTGTAACATCAAGTATTTAGATATAATAAATACTCATTATTTATATACCCTATACATAATAAACAGATTCATAGAATACTCACGAACTCCTTGGCTCGCGAATATATGATAGTATCACGGAAAATGAGCTACCATCTGCAGGTGAATTGAAGAGTGCATAAGCATAACGCGTTGATGGTGAGAGTGTTGTGAGGAACAGAATTAACTACCTATCAATTGCTAGCTCTGCAGTCGGCGCTGTACCTCGAACCCTGTGCCAAGCTTGTTTACGCGACTCTGGATGGCTATCACACAAGAACATTGCGGGAACGTCCACTGCTGACTCCGAATTATGAGAAACGTTGTGCTGTATATTCATAGTAAACTTCCTGGTTCAGATTTTTCTGTTCAACACTTTTCAGATGTATAGTAGGTTCTGTTATAGACGATGATAAATGTGTGTTATCATATAATTTTTTAATGGTGACTAAAATAACTGACGTAGTATGAGAAGCAATTTCTAGCAGATTGTAATTGTTACACATTAGTATGGTACCTTCTATACATACACCTAATATATAACCTTGGGAGTTAGACCTAGTCACAAGATATTATAATACGAGGCATATTTCATAAAGGTCTGCTAGGGGAGCTTAGTACATCGCAAGGCATTTGAAATAAAGCTCGAATTGCTACTCTAGTTCTAGGCACTATTTCAGTGGATCTACTCATTTATAAGAAGACAGCTATTGTAGGCACTCAACTCTTGCACTCATTGGTCACTCACTTGGCACTCCATTGGCACTCATTGTCACTCACTTGGCACTCACCTGGCACTCAGCTGGCACTCATCTCGAATACTTCAGTAGGACACTAATGAACCACTCCTCTCGAGAGCTTCATCCTCGCAACTTAACGGGCTGATGAATTTGCGAGAAGGCAATTGGAAAATTGAGCGCATCCAGGAATTGAGGGGCTAAATCACAATAGTATGCTTTGCACATATTCGAGTCGGAATTTCATAAATGTTTATTACAACAGTCGTTTTTTTTCTACGAACATAAACACACTGTTAGGGATTGATGCTGGATACAAACCACTGCGAAAATAACTTTAGTATGTCACTTTGCTTTCAAAGGCTTTTTAAAAGGAATGAAAAATGGCGTCATTCTGTAATAAAACTTTACGCTGGCAACATAGGGTCCCAGAATATACCCATATAGGAAGACCCAAAGAGAGTGATATGTGTACAGTGTGTTATGTATAGCGTGTAGTTTAAATCAATATCGTAGTATAGTCAACTCTTTTAATTACTCTGACAGTTTGAATATAGAAATGATGAAATAGCTAGGAGTTATCAATTGACCACTGAAATGGAAGTATACGACTTCGAATCTCAACACATTTTAGAAGTAATTCAAATATCGTAGTTATAATAGAGGAAAATTCCAACAAGCTACGCGCGATATTCTCGTTTGCCTGAGTTGAAGTGATATACTTATACATTTCAAACCGATAGTGATCCGATGCTCTATATGTTGTGCGAATAGTCCTTTGGCTACGCTGGTGTGTTGATTTGCTTGTTGTAGTCGTGCTGCGATATGTGTTTGGTGATCGTCTGTGTGTGGTGTGTGTGGTTGGTGTTGTGGGGCGCGCGTGTGTATGTTGATAAGTTTAGGATAGATCTTATACTACAAATTTAATCTTCCGATTTTCGTGATCACACAGATATGGTTAGTACTGACCAGACGGGTATAGATTAATCTTGTGACCTACTACGTATTACAGATGACGTCCCACATCAATTAAATAAGATTATAATATCCATGTGATAGTGACTTTTCGAAAAATATAGACCCATAATATTTAAGGATAAATATTAGGCTAAAAGGGCGCTAAGACCGATAAGTATTAACTATTGGGTGTCTAACAAAGTATCTAAACATAATCTCCAAACTAAAGGAGTCTAAGCCATCGTAAAAGGAAGGTTTATCAATATAAATAAGATTACACGGTTGAGGTTCGACTTAATGAACTTCTCTAATTTATATGTATCATAAAAATATAATTTAAACTTAGGGTCTAAATTGACCATTTGAATCTGATTCAAAGCTTATTGGAGGCAGAAGGGCGTAATAAAAACTCGAGACGACATAATAAGGCGTTTAGTGACATCACAATAAATAAATAAAGGTATATAAAAAAACTCATGATTATGCATAAAAAAATATAGAAGACATACAAGAAAAGTATTAAAGAAACCCGTGTTCCAACATCTGGCAAAAAGTTTCGCACACCCTCAAGTGCGCACATAATCACTGTACAACATCCAAGCAATTTTTCGCATTTCAAGATACAAAGTGTTCTGTTATTATTGTGCTAGTCGCTGCACGCAAGACTAAGTTTGTCAGGAACATGTGACAAGCGTATATTGCGAGACACGCATTCGACCATGAGATCAATTTTACGTCCAAGTCGTAACGTCACTCAAGCCACGGATTTAGCCCGTTCTCGCATGATCGTGCATGTTCGGCACACACATAATTTGTTTAAGGTCTTCTCATTCTTGTACTTTAAATGAAATTATAGAGATATGAGTGCGATTGTCAATTGAGCGTTTAAATACTATTGTTAGCTCCATATTAAGATTTACTATCAACAATATAAGAACATAGCTAGCAAATACATCGATCACTTCGCGAATGTATGGACTCATTATACAAATGATATCCATTTGAGGTAATAAGACAAAAGGTGAGTATTTAGGTCTCTCAGAATTATATATATAAAGTAGTCGAAGAATCCACTCAAAAAAAAGAAGTCACCAAAATAGGTATCCTATTATATTATACTAATAGGTCAAGGTAAATAATAATTCGAGCTCAAAAAAGTGTCGCGTCAGAAGAGGTTTAAGGTATAAAATCGGAAAGGAAGCGTGCTCATGAGTAAGTCATTACGAAGTAGCTCCCGCGGTCATATTCTCCTACAGTGGCTCTGTACCCTTTATACTCTCGTAATTGATGAAGATTTGTGATTATCGGATATACAATACGGATAGTTATAAATATTAATATAAGTAGGAAAAATTTCACGACATATATTATATTAATATAGTGATTGACTGGTGAAATAATAACATTAAGTACTTCTCATTCTAAGCGTACTTCGAAAAGTAATAATTAGGAATCAAAGTTCTAATTGATCTAAATGGATATCGTGGAAATGATGTATATATAGTAACGAAATTACTGAGTATTTTCTAGGTCTATTTGAGCCAAAGAAAAGGGGGTGCGGTCTAAGTCTCAAAGATATATTCAGTTAGATAAATGCGAGTCTCACCTTTGTCGGCCTCCAAATGATATCTACTCTTTACATTCTCCAGTATTGTGTTATTGTCCCCAACAGCACGCGTATTTTATTCAGTTGTATTACATTATACACTCTCCCCTCCCGTCATTATTAATTTGCACCTCGGCGTAAGTGAGCAGTATTACATGCGAAGGCTCCCTCACTTACCCTCCTTATAACCTTATATTTATTACGATTTATCGTGATAGTTAAGTTAATTTAATCTTATGTGATTGTACCATGCTACGACAAATATTCTCTTACCGTTTACTTGAATCTCCTCATGAAGTCTTGAGCTGAACTCAATAAATAGTCTTTGAGATTTTTCTTATGATATATTACATTAAAGTTTTGACATAATGGCCTTTCATGCTCTAAATTGATATAAATCATTATAAATGTTGCATTACGTCTTTATACTCTCTCCATATCTTGAGCTTATTCTGTGTATCCTGATTGTATTTATAGTATGATTCATTAGTTCGACTACTTTGAAGACTAGATCTTCTTCCTCGATATTAAGTGTGATAATTATCACGTTCAGAATTTTATCCTAACATTTAGACAAATTACCGCCTCTCACTCATTCTACTGTCGGGAGGGATAAATAGTGGAGCCATCTAAGTATTA
This sequence comes from Trachelipus rathkii, assembly GCA_015478945.1. Classification (NCBI taxonomy): domain Eukaryota; kingdom Metazoa; phylum Arthropoda; class Malacostraca; order Isopoda; family Trachelipodidae; genus Trachelipus; species Trachelipus rathkii. Next base: position 8,337 of record JABUQX010011863.1, on the reverse strand, counting down.
TTAGATCTATTACGATATAGGGATTAATGAAACAGTTTTTGATGATGATTATTTGCCAATAATCGTTCCGTAAATCTACTTAAATTGATAGATATTTATGTAAACTGTGTGTGACTCCGTAACACTCGGAATCTTCAGTGTGAATAATGACCAAGGATGAATTCTGTCATTGATCTGATTGCGCGGAATTGAAAACTGAAGTTTCTCAATGTCTGATTGACTAATTCTATATACTCTTTATCAATTTAATCCGTTAGATAACTTTGTTAAATAGTAGGTAAAATTCTGCTCTGATCTTCATATCAAATGTCAATAATTTGCAATTATCTTATAATGTACATAATACTTATAAACGACATGATGAGATCAAATTATTAAGTATATATAAAGATGCTTTATTTGTTTATCTTATGATATTTTCTATCTGTATAATATAAAGACTATGATTTATATTCTCTCTAATGAATTTTATATATATATGTATTAATAATATTAATCTCACAACTTACATCAAATATATATAATATAGTATAATATATTAAATTACTCCTTATCCTTACTTTAATAAATAATGCACTTGTAAACATCTATGTAGAATTAAATGCATTTGATATATATAGATAGTGAGTATATATAATTTTATCATATAATACCTTAAATATCTATATATATTTAAAACGGCAATTATGATGATTTTAACTATGTTAATATCACAATATTTAAAATTTGGATCTCTTCTACAGTTTCAAAATCCTTTGAGTAAGGTATTATAAATCATAAATGGGTTATATTTACCATGCTTCTATATTTCTAATCCCATCTTTACACTATTGAAGCATAATATTGTTAAACTATATATACACTAATCAACCACATACTGAACAACTAAACACCCTCCATAACACACTACCTTACACCTATATATAACATAGTTCTTACAATTATAGGTACTCTCGAGTGTGTTAACACAATACATATCTATTTAGGTACTTCTACTTATACCGTCAATATATTTAATACTCCTACATCTCCTCTCATAGATTAGATTTCGATGTAGGAGTGTCTCTCAATCTACATTACAACGGGCAGTCCCTGATTAAGTATGGACTGACTCATTTTAAAAGTGACTTTGACGGCACCGAGCGTAACTTTCATGATTCATCTGTACAATATAAGTAATCTTAGATGAAAGATATTTAATTTACTTGCAGAAGCATATCCAGTTTTTTTCAAGTAATCTTTATTAATTTCTAAATTTTAATCAAGCATTGTACGATGTGCTTTTTAATAAATTTCTCAATATGTTCATTATGATACCTTGATACATGATCAATTCTTACTATAACATATCTCTCAGAACGTTATATTCAAAGCGGTTAAGTTCTAAGAGTTATTTCAAAGCCGTAGTGGTGTAAATGTAGATCTTTTATTATATCGAAAAAGACTTACAAAGGGCTTATTATACGGATAACGTTGGCTACCGCAACAATATATTTAAAAAATGTAATAATTACCGTATTATTTATTTCTCATATTCGTATCTGCAATATTAATATGTTAATTTACCAGTAGTTTGATTTAGTGTAAATTTAATTTATCAATCGTATTTGTAATATTGAATTACCTTAAGTACTTTTAATAATATGTTTTGTCTCATGTGTCTCCGAGCCCGTAGGCTATTAAATATCAGAGACACCTTGGGGAGATTCGAAGTAATGGAATCATCCCGGAGGCTTATTAGAGGGAGCCGATACAACTCAAACGGCCCAACCACCGCGAGCGTAAATTTGTCTGTGTGTGAGCGCTCTTCTGTCTTATTGCTTAGTCCTCTCTGGTTTTCTGACAATGAACGTTTATTTTCTAATCATCTACATGCAATATCAATATCAAGACACACTTAGTAAAGCATCACAAGTGCACCCGCATCGTATTCTAACACTCTTAGTTATGATTTCGACGGTAGATTTATGAGCATGATACATTCAGAGATTTTGCGATATCCACCTTCTTCTTATTTCCATTCATTATATAGTCAGCGACATTCTCTCAACCGCAAAGAACTGTTCAAACTAAGTTTACAAATACTAATAAAGTAGTTTTCTATACACGACCTTGCAACAATTTGTGTTAACCATTATAAATATTATAAGATATGTGATGCCATATTTGATATCAGATTACTGTTTTGAAGTCACTGGTTTCTGGTTTCTATTAATCATTCTGTTTATTAGTACGCTCCAATATATTTATAGAGGGTTTTATATTAAAGCTGATGTTAAATATATACCTATTGTTATATATAAGCTTAATAATAGTGAGCTATTTTCTATTACTTAATCTCACTAAATAATAATAACACTAATTAATATATAAATATAAAGTGTATTTTACTCATATAATAATATATTATAAATTAATAATGTATATTAGTATATATAAATATATGTTCCTCATATTTAAATGTAGATTAATGCTCTACTATTATATATTTATACATATAATTTATAATGTATAAAGATTTAAAAAGATAATTTTGATATCAATGAATTAAAGCAAACGATAAATATATAATATAATCACCACCAACTGACAATACTATATATAACTATATATATATAATAGTACTTGATTATGTTATTTTAGACGAGTTATGATACATACATAAACATAATTCCATATAACCTACATATTTGACTTACTCACCAGGATCTTTCTACACCGCTTATTCATGGAAAGCCTAAATTGCCGTTGCAGATTATTAGTGTATTAATTATTATAATAATTACTTATTATTATTAATACAAACCTCGTTATAACACCTTATACTATATTAGAAATAGAATATAATATGATAAAATAATATAATATATAAATAATTAATTTCTGCGTATATGTATAGTATATTAACTCTAAGATAAACTCATTAGCCTTAGCTTAGTTCTTATAAGATTTAATTTGTACTTGCTCTCATATAAAATAATCTGGATATGACTTATAACAAAAGATAAAATGAGATACTGAATAATTAATTCTCAGAATAAAAAATTATAAAATGAGTTTGGCGATAGCGAGTCGTTTCTGAGACATAGAAGTATAGAGTATAATAGAATGCGACACTTTTCATAAACATACATAACCTCCATGTGTTCATAAAAAAGATAACCACTTCATTCTAGTAAAGATATCATTAGAATGTAGAGATGTCAAGAATGAATAAAAGAGATATATATACATTCTCATTTCAGATAAAGTATATTTATCTCTCCTAAATAATGAGTGTATATAATGCATACTAATGTTGTAGTAATGAACCTAGTGAAGATGACTTTCCACTAAACTGTAGTATGTAATATTTATATGAAAAATAAAGCTATTACCTATCAACCTTGAGCGATCAACTTTACTATATTATATCCACTCATACTCTCCCATCAATATGCACTAATTATATTTGCTCGCATCTCCCGAAAATCCGCTATAAATTAAATGATATAATAAAAAAATACAACTCCAGGCTACTTTGCGTATTAAGCACGTAGACCATCATTTCTCTTATATAATCACTCACGTTTTTATCTATAAGTCTACATTGATATAGTAGCGCCCAGGAAATCAACTTCTCGGGAAAAATATCCCTCAAGGTATGTAATAAGACTAAGTCAATATCTGCTTAGATGTGATACTTTGAGAATGTATATAGTATATCTACATAAAGGTCATCATTAAAAACATAGATATATTACGCTAGTAAATTAAACATTGCTCTGCATATCTCTATTAGAGTAAACTGTTTATATACTCTCTATCTTGAAATACGAGTATAAAAACTCTGTTTAAGAGTGGACGAACGATTATGCGCCGAGTTAATAGTATAAGTCAACCTAAATTTACACCATATGTTAACAATATAAGAAATAGATATCACATGACAAATTTATCGCATCAGTTATATCACAAATAAATTGCTACACAGAAGGACTCAGACAAATTCCTGACAAGTCAGACATTGTCGCTCACCAACTATATATATATGGATGAAGAAGACATTTCCAGAAATCTGCAGCCTGAGTGTATTTATAAAAAAATTAGTCTTTTCGTTGTCTCCCGATACATCCAAAAAAACAGACAGTAGTATAAAAGAACGACGACTAATAAAAAACCAGGAACAGGAGGGAACACGTCATATGGAAGAAATCTGAGCTGGGACCATAAGTACGTAAAAACTACTTACCCATTAAATTATAGATGATGTATTTATTAACTAGGATAGAAATCAGGGAATGCACGAACTTGATAGGGTGTAATACGAGGTTATATTCTTCTCAGTCCTATAACCTAGTCTAATGTAATAAAAACGATATTGAATATCAATTATTCAGTTTATTAGCTTTATTATTAATCTAAATACTACGAGGACTATTCCTACCCCTGCGTTAGGTCTATTCAAGAGTATTTTGCCTAATTATTTTAAAAATTTTTAATTTATTCTATTTTTATATATATTTTATTTAATAGAATCGATGGGAAGGAGAATTTGTTTTAAAATTCTCTTAATAATTTCATCATAGAATTTTAATACAGCTCCTAGTAAATTATAGGATTTAATAGTGAGGGTTTGACTGTTATGTCATTAAGTGGGTATGATATAGGTGTTTACTACGCTACTCCAGTTATCAATTCCAAGGGTGTAATTTCTAGGTACCTTACACATATATATATTACTATCACTATTATATGTTATTAATTAACTTGGAAAGGGTTAATATATATTCCTAACTAATTTTATTATAAATAGAATGTTTAAAATATTTATATTCATTATTATGTATTTATTTATTATATTATTTTTATTGTTAATATATTATTTAGAGATATAATATTTGATTATTTTTAGATTGAGGGTATGCCTGTCGTGAAAACTTAGGCATGATTTAGTCAAAGTTATTTATTATATTATTATCTTATTTTATTAATTATTATAATTTATTTTAATTAATATTTATTATTAATTATTATTTTATTATTATTAGAATGTATTATTATATTAGATATGATAATGTATATTATAAATTTAATCTAATTATTATTTAGTGTTTCACCTCATCCTATTATTTTTTATATTACATAACTCTCTCATTAGAGGTTATAATATTGTGACTTTAATTATTTACTTCATATTATCTTACTTTACTAGTTATAGTTACTAATTAGTTAGTTTGGATTGATATTTATTTCATTATTATATATTATTATTTAATTTATATTATAACTAATTATAAATTATATTATATTACTTTATATTATATTATTATGTAATTATTTTATTATATATTATTATTATCTAAATATATTATTATTTTATTATATTTTATTATTTTATTAATATATTATTATCTATTATTTATTTTTATATTTATCTTTATTTTATTCATATTTATTATGTGATAATAGTAATTAATTATTATTTATATATATTTCTATTATATATTTATGTAGTTATTATTGTTATTTATTAATGTATATTTGAATTATTAATTACATATTATTGTATTATTATATATTATTATTATTATTAGATTATTATATTAATTATTATATTATTATATGTGTTATATTACTATTATTTAAATATATATTATGATATATATTATTTAATTATTTATTCTCTAAAGGTTATAGTTAATATTGAAAAATGTTATATTAGTATATCAAAAGCAAAAACATCGAATTATTATTATTTCTTATTATTATTATATATACCAATATTCACAGTGATTACATAGTGATTATTTATTCGAGTTACGCATAGTGATAATAATAATAAAATTAATCAAATGTGAAAGAAAGGGTAATTTATGACGAAAGAAGTACGGAACCGTCATATCGCGCACTAACGACGATGAGCTTCAAAGATATCAGAAGGGCGATTGACAGAGTGTGAAGAAGACGATGATATTTATTATCGAATTAATATCGTGAGACTTTAAGTGTATTATGTTGGATCATAATTTATAATCGGCTTATTATTATTATTATCCTTATTTTTTATTATTTATTCTTCAATTACTTTATTATTTATTAATTCATTTACTTATTATTAATGGCCTATTCATTAATTATATGAAACTCGAACGCCTATTTACGTATATTCTCACTTTGTCGTTATTTTTCTCACTAATTTTATTTATTTTATTTCCTCTTTATCTTTATAATGTATTTAGATTAACGTTTTATTGATATAATATATTAGTCATATATAAGGACTGTTGTATATTGGATATTAATTATTTTCATCTGTAATTTTATTCGATTAATTAACGTTTTATCATTTTATCTCATACTTTTTGCCCATCTATTTGATGTGTAATATTATTAGTTATTTCTTATTATTGGTATTTATTAATTCAGCTTATTTTACTATTATTTTATTAATGTTTCTATATCTCGAGTTCTCTCTTATTTCGCCAAACTATTTGTATTCCGATTATGTGTATTTAATGTTAGTTCTTTTGACGATGAATATATAGATTTTATTAGGTGCAACCTCAAACTTATTTCTTTTTACTGTGGCATACAGTTTATTACATTATACTGGTATTATTGATTGATCTGCTATTTTGATATTTCTAATTATTAAGTATATTAATTTATGCATATTATTACTTATTTTAGTTGTTATATTAGATCTCAAGTGAAACCAGAATTCTTTTTAAGAAGATTAGTCTGTTATCATTGACTTATTTATATATAAATATTTTATAATAGTAAATTTTATAGGTAGTTGAAAATTTCAGTTAATTATTTAATATTATTTATGCGACTCGTTGATTTGAATATAGAGATTATTATATTATATAGTATATCATATTATAAAAATTGAGTTTTATTAGTTCATAAACTATGATAGTTTTTAAACTAATATAATTAAATAGTGGATATGAAAGACTCTAACTATATGATCTCAAATTCCAATTTATATACGGAAGGTTTCACATCATTTATCGTCTAAACCAAAAATCTATATTTTATATCATAAATTAAATTATCACATTGATTTACCTATTTTTAATTTATATGATTATGTATCTTATATTTATCAATATATTATTATTTATATTATTCTATTTATTTTTTGATATAATATTAATGATTAAATTAGATTATTGGTGAGTCTCAAACTGTTGAAGACTATAGAAATATCCGGTTAGTGCCCTTAGTTATATTTATTTATAAAAAATAAACTATAATAATAATCCCCCCGTTTTTATTTTATTTTATTCATTATATACTGTTTTAGTTTGTATTACTGCACCATTGATATTTAAACTATTTTATATACAACTTATAGATAGTATATTATATTATTATATAGATTATATTATTTCTTATTTATACTCTTATTCATTTTACAATTATTCATTGTGTTTAAAAATATGTCAATTTTGATACTTATTACTCAAACCTAATAAGTGATCATTATTGTTATTATTTATTGGAGAATTAAGTACTCTATGTTTGTTTTTGTTTACTCAGTGAAGCTCAAAAATAATAATTATATATAATATAATATTTGGATATGTGATTATAGTAAATAATTCATTAAAAATAATGTCTCTATAAAAATTGTGACTCTCATATGAGAGAATTTTTAATATATGAATATGCATAAGTTTTTAATAAATAATGTATTTTATGTGACTTATATTTTTTTGTATGTCATTAATCTGATTTCAATTAGTATTGATTGATGATAAATTATGATTTTGAAGCTAATTCCATTATAGTGGCAACAATAAGTCAATGGATATAATAAACGAATCTTATTATAGTTTGGTCGAGATCCTCAAACATATGGATGGTGACGTAAAATCGTTGGGAGGTGCCCCCATATAAGATATCCCTTGTAGTAGAGAAAAAATATTAATGATAATAATTGGCTTTTGATGTATTCATTATAATTCTCTCATCTCATTGAGATATAATTACTCTTCATGTGGAATCCACATTTTGCACACTTATGGTAATCTACATTATTATTAGCTGTGAAAGCTGAAGAATTTTAGGGGAAATTTTATGATTAGTTATGATACAAGCGGAGTTCAGATATTCATCCATCCCTAAATTTATTTCATCGAATATCATATAGTTTAAATTATAAATATTATTATTGACTGTCAATATATTAATAATATAATATAAAATAATTTATTATAAATTTAATAAATTAATTAATAATATATTTCATTTATTTTATTACGATATATATATATACTTATAATTAATATTAATATTTATTATTGGTTAATTTATTTTCTTATTAATTATATATTAAATTAT
>JABUQX010011862.1:0-31844 GCA_015478945.1 Trachelipus rathkii | reverse complement strand
CGGGTGTTGTGTTGAGAGAGATATATATATATATATAATATATATATATATAGTAATAGTATATATATTATATATATATTAGATAATATATAGATATATATATATAAATTATATATATATATATACAGTATATATATATATTAATATAATATATATATATATATATATATATATATATAAAAATATTAGAATATAAATATATATACACACACACACACACACACAATATAAATATTATATATATATATAACAAATTTCAATAATTTAAGATAAATAGATAAATAAATAAGTGAATGAATAAATAATAAATAGATAAATAGAAAATTAATAAATAATTAAAAATTATCTTTATATGATAAACTTAATTAAATACATTACATATCATAAGACAAATTGAAAGCGAGTCAAAAAAAGGGATTTTTATTGGAATAAAAATAGCGACAAATTAAGATTTATAAATGACCTTTCTGCTAATATAAATTATAAAAAAATAAATTAAAACAGTAATTAATAAAATCTATAATATAAAAATGTACACAATTTAGAAAAAATAAATAATATTTTGTACAGTATTTTGATTTCCTGTTTAATATCTTTAATTGCCATTAGTAATTAATTAATTATAATTTTATTTATTAATTTATTAAATATTATTATAAAAATATTATACAAAATATATAATTGTGGCTAGTTTTTTTTTTTAAATTTAAATCTTGGATTACTTATATTTATTAGAATTCCTATGAAGATTTTAAAAAAATTACTCTACGAGTTGGTATCTTTCAGTTGTTATAATAAATAGATCACCTTCACATCTTCACAATTTTCAGTAATGTATTGAGTAGCAATATATATATAATACTGCAATATCACTTCTTGACGACATTATCCTCATTTCTATCTATGGCTTGCACATTAATCTACTAATACCTTCATGCAATTTACTAATGACATCTTATGCCAGTAACTGCTCCCATTATTCATATCACACTGACCATATTCAGAGCCAACTACAACTGTTAGTGCATTTAAAATTCAGTTTACTAGAATATCTAACTACATCCCCCATTACTCAAGTTTGCTGTCATCTTCTAATTAATAAACTCCTAGTAGTTGACGACCTCTGAATCAGAAACTTAATAAGACAATATGATCAGAAAATAACTTATAGCGTACCTCTGTAACAAAATCAATACATATTTATAATTAGAGGGTAAAACTATAAAATTTCGTAATAGTCAGAAAGACATTTTAACCCTCTAATTTCTGAAATCGTTAAAGTTTATATCTAAATCACAAACCATACTCAAATCGCAAAGAACAAAGGACACTCTATAACCTAAAGAGTTAATTACTACGTCTTCTCAATATCATCTTCACATTATGCGAGTCTTCTATACTCCACTCTTGGAATGGAATAAAAAAGATGCTTTAACTTTCAATGTATATTTTTATAAAAATACATTATATTAATATTTCTATTAAATATGTCTAATATCAATGATCCACTAATTCTTATACACTCATAAATACTAAAATCATTGATATCCATCTATCATACATAAATAGGGTTCACTATAATTTATAACTTATAGATATCATACCTACTAGTTTGTACATGTAGAAGTACATCAATCTCTGCTTTCTGTTTATATATATTATCAATATTATATGTTTCGCAACCCTTTTTGAATATAGTATAATCATAGAAAAATCGAACATCAGAAAATAATCATCTCAAACGTTAATCTAGCGGTGATTTATATTGTCATGAGCTAATCAAAATAGTATCTATTACATACACTGAATATAATAATACTACTAAACATTTATCTCTATCCGTCTAAATTACTTTATTTATTTCAAATCTTAATACAGAATTCAACAAAATCACGTAAGATACATATTGCTCGCAATACCTAGATGAACTCGCAGTGGTGCCAAATTACATATGTGAGTTATAATTTTTTGATCATTGAAATAGATAAAAGTATTAAAACAAATAGATAATATATTCTAGCCTAAACAAGTTTTCCACTATCCAGGATGAATTATGAGTTATATGAGCTTCTTTAATTTGAAAAAGAAGGGCATCGCAATCGTTTATTTAGTAAATATATTAATATTAATATATATATATAATATAATAATAATATTAAATAATATATATATATTAATATATATATATATATACATATATATAATATATATATATAGTATATATATATATATATATATTAATATATAATATATATATATATATATATTATATAAAATAATAATAAATTATATAATATAGTATATATAATATAGTATATATAATATATATATGATATTAATATAATTATATATATTAGATATATAATATAATATATACATAATATAATATATTATATCAATACATAATATATATATTATATATAATATATATATATATATATTATATATAATATATATATATTATATTATATATATTAATATAGATTAAATATATATATTAATATTAATAAATAGTAATATTATATAATATTAATAATAATATTATTATATATAATATATAGTATATATATATATATATATATATATATATATATTATTTAATTAATATAAATAATTATATATATATAAATAATAATATATAAATATTAATATATTATATATATATACTATATATAATATAATATTAAATTAATATATAATATATATAATAAATAATTATATATATAATATAATATATATTAAAATTAATATATATATATATATAATAAATTATATTATATAATATATATATATATATATTATATATATATATAGAATATTATAATAATATAATATATAATATATTTAATTAATATATATAAATGTGATAGTTGTCATATATTAATATTTATTGTTTATTTATATCTACTATATATATATATTAAAATTCTAAATTTGAGTACTGTTTTATTATGAGTAGGTATGAAGTAGATTACTATATAAATATTTTAAAATATTCACAGTTTGAACTTAAGAATAGTAAAAAAGATTAACTTATTATTAGTATAACATTATAGTCTACATTTATTGTAGTCACAAGTATTTATTATTATACCTTATATCATACTCGTATGATTAGCAACGTCTGAATAGTAAGTAAGAAAGCAAAATTAATATCGTCTACTTAGACTATTGTACAGCAATTAGTTGTATTTTCCATGAACTTGAGAACGCTGAATTAAGAAGAATTTTATCATTTACACAAATTTGTCAGTTATTTATTAGTGTGTGATATTAGTTATGCAATCCTCACTATAAATCATCAAAATATATCGTGCACTAAATTATTAGCAAACGTCTCCCAAATGATACAGACTCTCTTATATTTCTATAAGGATTTACATTTTAATATTTGCGGATATGTTCTATAAGAATACGTACCTCGAACCTGAACTGCATCCACTATTATAATTATGGAGAATTTTGATAATATAAAATAACTTTATAATAATATATTCTACCTTTTATTGCATTATTGTTTTCTTTACATCCTAAATCAAAAAGAAAAATGAAAGTATCCTGTATTATTATTATTATATATTATTCATTATATACCAACTAATAATACGTATATATAATGATCTTATCGCTGTTCAATACTAATAAAAATAAAATATTAACTAATACACTTTTGATATTATACTTAATCATATAGTATATATGTATGTGAAATCATATTATTCTAATACGACTATATACAAATTATAAGTAATATTACATAGAAAATTTCATTATACCTTATATGTGAAAAAACTCTTCTATACTTATATCTATAAACCTTTATCTATGATACCCTTAAACTATAACCAGAGATAGACACTGTAGCTCCTTTAATTATCGTTTATACTTTTGATTGCAACATCACCATAGTAGAAATCTTTATCTTATAAACTTCACTATAATAAATTAGTAGCCTGCCCTTATTATAAAACTAATGCTATATAATTTCACTGTTAAGTAATATAATATTATTAAAGATATTTCGTGACATTATAACTACCCGATCTAGCAATAAAAATGCCTATATATATATATCGATTTTGTAACATTTAGTATAGCTTTACACTTACCAAGCTGTAGACTATCGCTGTCTTACTTACTCTAAACTTATAGAGAATGGCTATGCTTCGAATAAAATGTATATTCATTTGGATAGATGTAGTAAAATGCTTATTTAAAAGATAATTATATAATTCAATTAATTATTTTTATAATTAATAATATATATAATTATATATTATTAATTAATACTTAATTATATTATATTATTAATGATTTATAATTTAATAATATTATATAATATAAATTTTTATGATATTAATTATATTTATATATATTATCATTATATATATATATTATTATTAATTATTATTAATTATTATTATTATTTAATTTATATTAATTATTATTAATTAATTTTTAACAATTATTATTATAACATATATTATATAAATATAACATTAATTTATTTTATATATTTTATTTATCAATATTTTTGTTTTTATATATTTAATATATTTAAGTTAAATTTTATATATTAAATTGTTAGAATTATATTATATATAATTATAATAATATAAATTATTTAAATTATATTTAATTTATAATAGATAATCATCTTATTGTATAAACCTTTTTTCAGTGCTTAATTTTTTAGTTAAATGTGTTATGTGCTCCTTTATTTCAAATCTTAATGTTAACACCTTAAATTAAAATTAATTAATAATATAATTAAATAATAATAAATATATAAAATAATAAAATATTAAATATTATATTAATAAATAATAATAATAAATAAATATTAATAATATATTATTTAAAGTTAAATAAGTTAGTAGTAGATAAGTAAAGTATATTATAATGATATATATATAATTAGAATAAAAAAAATATAATAATATAATGCCAAGAAAAGGATCCACCAACTATGTATCCATCGCGATAAAATAAATCTATATTAATATAATAAATGATAAATAATAAATTATATAACAATCCTTTGATGTGTGATAATAATAATATATTTTCCAATATAAAAATTAATATTAAATAATAATAATAATAAAATAAGTACCTGTTCATATTTAAATATACTCTATATATTATTATAACCTAAATCGAGCGATATGAAAATTCTCTTTTTACAGATTTGAAAATCCTAAAAATAATAAATTCCAAAAATTATTAATAAATAAATGATATTAAATTAATAATTTACATCCTAATAAATAGTTTATTTTATATATAATTATATATATATAAATATAATATAATCATAATAATAACATTAAATAATAATTAATAATATATTAATAATAATAATATTAATTAAATAAATATATAATAATTAATTATAAATTAATAAATAATAAATAAATAATTAATATAAAATATAATAAATATATATAAATAATAAATAATAATATAAATATATTAAGATAATTACTGATATTAAAGTACTGCACAACACCTAACTAACTAATCATTACAATACTACTACTACTACTACTACTACACTACTTTAATACTAATAATGAAATAATATATTAATATAATATATAATAATTATAAAAAAAAATAAATAATTTAAAACATGGAAATAATTATTAAATAAAAATAATCATAATAATTAAAATATATAATAATAGTAATAATAATATTAACAGCTACTTATTTACACTACAGTTACTACTACACTATACTTACTACTACTCTATACTAATAATAATAATAATAATAATATATATTAATAATAAATTATAAAAAATAATTTTAAGTAATAGTAATAAAGAAATAAATTTAATAAAAAAAAATAAATAAAATATAAGTAAAAAAAATTAATCTTTTTAAATAAATATGTAAAATAAATAAAAATAATAGTAATATTAATATTATTTAATATATGAAAGTTGATATTATAATCAGACATTTTATAATGATGCATTAGGATAATTAATAACAATGTTAATATTTTAAAAGGTTACGTTTAGACAAATTTTTGATAATAGTTCGTTAAATTAAAATAATTATAATACATTAAATAAGTATAAATAAATAATATAATAATAATAATATAATATATAATAATAATTAATAATATTAATAATATATAATATATAAATATTATATTATAAATATATAATATAATATATTAATATATAAATATATATATATATAAATATAAATATATATAGTATATATAAATTATAATTAATATAATAACAATAATAATACAATTAACAATAAACAAGATAATCATTAATAAATACAAATAATATACTCATAATATACAGAGCATAAAATAGAACAATCACAATCAATGGTGGTTTAAAGTTAAATATTAATACAACCTCTAAATCCCCCATAACATATATATACATATTAATTAAATATATAATAAAATATAATAAATAATAAAAAAACAATTCAAAATAATAAATATATAACTGACACAAATAGACACTCTAATAAAACAAATAACTAAAAATAAACAGATAGACTAATAACTAAATAACTATCCACATATACTCAATAGACAATAGATAATTAGAGTGAACAATGAACTAACTATAATTAATAGCATAAATAACATAAATCAAATAATAATAAATAAATAATAATAAATAATGCTACAATTACCTAACAATAAACCATAACATAACAATAACAATAACAATGACAAAAATAAATAATAATTAAACAATAACAATAACAAAAAATAATAATAATAATAATCAGATCATGCATCCAATAAGTAAATAATAAATAAACATCACCAATAAATGAACCAAGCATAAATAACTAACTAAAGATATACAATAATATATCAACCTCCAACCCCATTATTTAACCAAATAAATCAACTAATAATAAATACTTTATGATTATGAATCTCTGTTATAGCAGATTATATTAAGTGCAATCTCTACACCTGATATGCTTAAGATAATTAATAATATTATTCGGCCTCAATGAACTAATAACTAATAAACATTTAGGTAGGACCCTTTCATAAATATGAATATTCTTAAATATCTCGCATATAAATGTATACTCATCGCATACGGATACTTAATATACTGATGATAAACTGGTAATACATGTCAATTTAATTCATTGTATACTAACAGTCAAAAGGTTATTTCAAATTTAATACTGACCACTATTAGTAAAACTCTTCATTAATATCAATTTTTAACTGTCTCTTCTTTAAGTTTTCGGAAATTATTTAGTGAAACAAACAACTTTAATTCCTTCTTTCAATGATTAATATATCAATTTTTATTCTTTTAATTTTAACCTAGCTACATAACTTTTATTAGTATTCCTATTAAAAAGACAATTATTGAATTCTATTCGATATTATTGCCATAGTTATTATTATTATTATTAAAATATTTATTGTTATGGATTTATAATTATCATTTGTAAATTTTCAGTTCAGCATGCAGAAGTCTGGATTGAATATCAATATATACATAGCGTATGTCACCCTCACAGTGACAGGATCTATGTAAGAATTTTCGTCCTACATATTAATCAACATATACTGACCCAGCATTTACCTGCCTCCCATCTATCTCTATGCCCTTATCTATCACAGGTTCTATATTATCTATACATACGTGCAGAATCTAGTGCTAACAAAACTAAAATCCCTACATGATCTAGTAACAGCTCCTTACTTATACCACTATATTCTATGAAAAGTATTTTTTAAGATAATCTCATACATCCAGAAAAAGCCTCTCGGTATATTGTGCGAACGTCATCAGAGCATTCTAACACAAGACACGAGAAAAAATTAAATGAACACTAATTGTATAAGAAAATCAATGACGTTCATCGAAATAATAAAAATAAATCCAAATAAATAAATAATTAAATTATACATAAAAATATAATATAATTAGAATAGAAAACACGCCCATATATAAAAAATTAAGCATAACATACATAGAGTAAAAAATATAAATAATGTAACTCTAATATATATACCAACAAGAATAACATATACAATAGATTCAATTATTACTAATTAGAGGAATAATAATACTCATAATACACCAATGAAATGGAAAACTCGACCACAAACGATACAACGCACAAGACGTGAATTTAATAAATAGAATATCAAAAACTAATTGAATTCAAATAATAACCACAGATAAATAAATAATTATTAATTAATAATCAAATAAACAGGTGTCACAATCTATACTTACTTAGGAACTGATAATTCAACACTTCTAAATAACTCTTTCGACCAAGAAATTTAGCGATATTCTCTGAATCCAATCTTAAGTATCGAATCTGTAGGTAGAATGGAGATAAGTAATATATAACCTAATTAAAGTAATAATAATAATAATAGATTATAAGTCCGACGTAATAGGAGTTAATACTGGATGAAATCACACATAGAATTAAGTTAATAAGTCACTACTAACTAAAGACAGAAGTAGATAGTAGATCTAATGGAGATAGATGCGAAATGAAATAATAATAAAGTGAATAAATAAAATAGATAAATACAATATAAATAATAATATTAAAATTAATAATAATATAATAAAATAATTATAATAATAATAATAAACTTAAACAATATTAATAATAATTTTATATAAAGATATAAATAATAAAATAAAAATAAAGAAATATAAATAATAATATATATAATAATAATAATACAATATAATAAAATAATATAATAATAATAATATATAATTTATAATATAATATAAATAATAATAATAATATTAAAATAATAATAAATAATAATAGATAAGAATTATTAATAATAATATATAATAATATAAAATCAAATAATAATAAATATTTTAATATTCTGAATAATTTATTTAATTTCGATTTAATAAATTAAAATGAAATTTAGTTAAACAGAAATTGAATTAAATAATTTAATTAATACATAATTTAATTAATAAAACTTAAATATAAGAAAAATAACTAAAAATAAAATAATAATAATACTAATTAATAATAATATAATCAATATATAATTATTCTAAACCATCATATGATATGTATGCTATCAAGTGAATAAGTGAGTATCAAATAATCTTTATGATAATTGCAACAATTGGCCTGCGTAGGTAAATGAACTTAATGACTAAAGCCATATCATACCTCTAATAGGTTATCAAGGACTAGTTAAAATTGGATTATTTTATTACTGATTCCATAGCCATGGTACTTTAACTTTTATTTCTATTTTAATTAACTATATATATTTATTTAATCTTTAAAAAGATAAAAATATTATCAGAAAAGTTATGTATTGACTTATTATGAGAATTATAAATATCAAACCCAGAGAGGTTTAACTGCACAAAAAGTTCCAGTGAAATTGCACAAGATTTTTAAAATACAATTGCAGGTTTGTTTGGAGAACAATCAATAATCTCATATACCTATACATGCACATTATACTAACAAATTCATAATAAAAAAAATATATATATATTATAGAAGAGTTTCCAGTTTTGAATTTTAAAGTTACTTACAACTTTACAAATAATGTTATTATATTTTAATAAATATAATAAGAGTTGGATATAACTATATAAACCTTTAATTTTATTTGATGTTTTTCGGTATTTTTTTATGATTTAGTGATATTTTTATAAATATAATACATATTATTATTTTATGAACTTATTGTTACCTTTTGCTCATAAAACAATAATAAACTTCTGCATGTTTATTGTAGAAGGTTCACTTTATTAAATACATAATATGTGAAGCCACATGTAATCATCTTAAAAATTAAATAAAAATACAAGTCCAAAAATTAATGAAATATGTAGTACATAAATTAAAAAAAATATTTATATAATAAATTTATATAGTTAAACCTAAATTAAATATATTAATTATAAAATTATTTTTTTATAAATATATAAATATTATAATAAAATATATACCCTATATTTATAAACAGAAGATAATATTATTAATATTTTAAAAATAAGTAATATATATTATTGAGTATAACGACGCAGGATACAAATATATATTAATTATTGTATGATAGGTAAACTTAATGTATTGTGGTGAAACTATGGTCTGGAATAAATTCGGTAAATAATTTAGTCTTACTTTTCAAATCATTAGTTTACTTCATACGCTACTATTCACTACCTAAGTATAATGATCCCCCAAAAAAAATCCATTAGACAAAATAGACAAGCGAATCGAGGCCAATCAAACCAAATTATAAACCTCCATATCTAATAAAAACAAAAAAAATATTTAATATAAATTTTTTATAATATAATAAACCATGCGCAGTCTTGTAGCCCCGTCAAAATAACTCCAAGTACTAAGGATTGAGTAGTATTCCGTAAATAAATTAGTACTTCATACTATCTCATATCCATAGCTCCCAATCATCTCTGTGAACTAGTAGCCCGGTCTGCTGAATAATAGGTGTGTATGCCGCCAGTAGTACTTCCGTATATATTTAACATCATCTTGCTACGCTATTCCTCTATTATTATTATAATTATAAGGTTATCTTATACTATTCTATTTAGATATTTCTTTATTATCTAATATTTCCAGTTATTGATATGAACACCTTACCCCTCTTATTCAAATATTATTAAACTATGTATAGTATCTTACATTATAGCTTATATGATAAACCTCAGGTGTTGGTATTCCGAAAATCAATACTAACATAACCCTGTATCCTTCCGTCTGTCTTATATTTTCTTCGAAATTTTAGACATACATTATAGTTACCGTGATTATTAATTAGCACTTCATAAAAAGTGCTTTCTGTTCTTTAGATATATACTTATTATCTCAATATGTACTAAAAAAGTCTTTATATCTATAAAATTTTATCTTATATCGTTTGGGCTATCCTTATTATGACTCAATCTAACAATACAGTCATTAATAATGCATTTCCGTATTTATTATCTATTAGTCAATTATATAATTAATAACTAATGTTGAAACTCTACAGGACAATACTATAAAACCGCAATATAATTTAGATTATACATCTTTATCTATTCTCCTTTATCTAGATAATAATGGATATATAGTTATATTAATATAAAAACAATATGAGATGGTATCGGAACGACAATGCCAGAAAAAAAAAAAATATAAAATAAAAAATATTATGATCTATCTACATGATCATTATACTTATATTTATTATATATATATATATATATATATATATATAAATCATATAAAAAAATTATAAATACTAAACTTATTAATACTTAACTAGATAATGGTGCAGATTAATATAAAATTCCAAATTAATTTATAATTATATATAAAATTATAATTAATTAATGCTAAAAGTAATGTTAAAATGATGTTAGTATAATAATTAATTAAATATAAAAGATATAATATTATATAATGTATATATAAATATACTTAATATATATATATATAATATATATATATATATTTATATATATTATAAAGAATATATTAATATATATATATATATATATATAATATATATATATATAATATATTATAAATATATCTAATATTATAATTTTAATATTTAAAATAAATATGTTAATAAAATTTGAAGATATATCAATATATAATATATATATATATTTAATATTTAATTAATATATTAAAAACCATAATAATTATAAATTTTCGTTTTCAGGTGAGTGAGTGCAAATAGATATAATATATATATGATAATATATATATATATATTATAATATATATAATATAATATTAATTAATATTAATAATTAATATAATATATATATATCAGAGCTGAAGCGTGCGCCTATGGCCGCTGCACAATGAAATCAGTAGTGCCGCAAATGAGTGTGCATTAGAAGTATATATAAGGTAACAATCTTTTAAAAGGACGACTTAAAGTCAATTAGCGCAACATCACAATTACTCCCCGCCTATGTACCGCTCCTTGAACAAGGATAACAAAAACATTTTATTTTACACCTATTAAATGTTACAACTGAGGATGCAAGGACAACTTAACTGTATCATTCTACTAAAAACCAGTATTGAGTAAAATACTTAAATAATATAATAATATTAAATTAATTTAATATATAATTAGTATATATATAATTATAATATTAATATTATATATATATATAATTATAATATTAAATATATATATATAAATATTATAATATATATAATATATATAACTAATATATATATAATATATATAATATATATATATTAATATAATATATATATATATATAATATATATATATATATTTAATATTAAATAAACTAGAATTAATATAGTATATATATATATTAAATATAATATATTAATAATATAGTATTAATATATATATATATATATATATATATATATTATTATATTTATATTAATAATAATAATTTAATATATTAGATATAATATTAATGTATTATATATAAGATTCAATTTACTTGCGCCGCTCTAATATAAAATTTATTTTTGAGTGCTAGCCATGTGTCTATAGCACCTATAATTATGACCTGCCTAGGACTTAATATTCCTATAGCACCTTTTGCCAATTAATTATTTAGTCAATACCTCCAATGGCTATGTAAATACCTATTACTATATCGAGTCCCTTTATTAGCGTACCCCTATGCCCCCTTGGCCTCCTCCATGCGAATTATTTTCGCCTAGTCACCGGGACGGTGTTCGCTAAATTTATATCCAATAAGTTAAATACCCTTTGAAGTTACAGTATTAACAAAAGCTATAGCATTTTATTATAATATTATAAGTATATAGAAATAAAAAATAAATAACTATAAATTAAATATAATTTTTATGAAAATTAAACTCAGTAATATACTTTAATAATCTACACTTCCAACTTATATGCCGCGTCCGTGCGGCAGTGGGCCATTTCTTTTCGGCCATACATATATCCCCGCAGAGACAACGAGGCATACACCTAGTCTAGCCCAGGATTGTTGGATGAACGAGTATAACCACCTAAGAGAGAGTTCATTGGCACGTCCTAAGTTTCCCTACATGTCTAGAAGGAGACCTGCGTTACATATGTCCATTGCTATCCTATGGTTCCCTTTATCCCGCCGCTATCTGCTGCAACAAGAGAGCCGTGTCCTATATGCTGTAAACAGACCTATTTATGTAAAGGGTATAAAAGTACCCCATTGCCGCGAAGACTTGCAGCTAGTAGAGAGCGCTTTCACACAAGCGAGGACATACTAAGACAAGAGTCCTCTTTAGGGCTATTATAATTTGAATAAATAGGATTAATACTCTATAAAAGAAACGCATCTCATTGTTTCCTCAAGAATATTGACCTTCTGGGGGGAAAGCATGGACACAAGACATGGAGAGGAAACAGGACTGTAGATGTTATTTGACGGATGTAATTAAATTACGAAAGCAATATGTTCAAGTAAACCATGCTGGTTTGTCTAAGCCTTATCATAAGCTCACCTGCTCTTTGTGATCTCATTTCGCCACCTTTGATTAAGTTATACTTTTCTTTTTAAAGAAATTTGAGCGAAACACGCACCGGCCGGCCAAAAGTCGACAAGGCGCAAAAGGTTACGTACATGGTAATTAACTCATATATGGATCTAGGTATAGATAAAATAAGCGCATGAGTATGTATTGATCAAATAATATGAAATAATTGTGCCACTAGCAAATATTGTTGCTATTAGTACGCACTATATGATAAATGAATCCATTGGCTTAGGCATAATATATAAGTTCATATATAACTAACAGTGGACACATCATAATAATATAAAAATAATAATTAAGGAGCTGCATTAACCCCATAAGCATATGATGTATATATAATAATAATTAAATATATTATAAATATATATATGAATATATATAATATAATATGAATATCGATTAATATATATGATATTAATAATATTAATAATATTAATATATTAATATATTATTAGAATAAATAATAAATAATATATATATATTAATATATGTATATAATATAATATATATAGTATATATATATAATAAATAGAAAATATAAATTACTATAATATTAATATATATATATATATAATATAATTAGTAATATTAATTAATTAATATTAAAATATATATATATTATATATATATACCATAATATATAATATATATAATATATATATATATTATAATATATATTTATATATTATATTAATAATGAATATATATTAATTATATTTAGATAGATTTCACTATCCATGATTGAAAATATATATATTTTAAGCATATAGTGCCACCTCTTAAGTTATATATATTGATATAGCTATATATTGCACACACTGTGATTTATATATGTGTGTGATAAATGTTTTGTGTCCTTCTAGACGTCACTATAGTACTATAGAATATATTGGAGTTAGCCGGGTGCTAATAAGCTTGGCCTGAGCCTTATATATTTATTAAATATAATGATTAATCACAATTATATATATATATAATATAATATTATATATAATATAAATATATATATATATTATAATATATCATATATATATATATAGCTTATTTAATATAGTTTTAGTTGCTGTGTTGTTATTAAGTTAATAATTAATTAATTTGAAGTTTAGAAAGGTTAGACAATTAGTTAGTTAGTTAGTTTCTTAGTTAGTTAGTTAGTTAGTTGGTTAGTACTTTTTTTTTTTTTTTTTTTTTCCATATTGTTACCTGGTTACATGATGTTGTTTTTTTATATAATCATTTCTGATAAAGGAGAAGAGAGAATGTTATCTATTTTGCGGTTTAGATTGTCTGAGAGTTCAACATAGTTAATATAATTAATTGATAAATAGACAAAACGGAATGAATTTAGCTGTTGTAGATTGGCAAAAGAAGCCAAACGAAAAAGCATAAAATTTAGAAGACTTGCAAATTGGAAGAATCAAAAGAACAGAAAGCATCTTTGAGTGCATATGCGGGACAAATGCTAAAATTCGAGAAAATAGACAGACGAAGGAAACAGAGTAGAGTTTGTTTTCGGAGATCCCAAACACCTGAGGTTTACTTAAGAATATGAGATAAAGTTTAAATGAAGAGGGGAGGTGTTCAACAAACTGGAAATTAGAATAGAAATCACGAATGTAACAGAACTTATTAAATAAAGAGGAGCGTGCAAGAGTGTAAGTCGGAAGAATCTTGGCGGCATCAAACCTATTATTAGAGACCGCCAGCTCCCAGAGATGATTGGGAGAGGACTGGATGAGGAACCATTATTGGAAACCATCCCTCTGGGTTTTTGCGGGGCTACTCAAGACTGCGCCATGTTTTAAAAATTATAAAAGTTTGTTTGTGATTGTTTAATTGTTTGTGTGGTGTGTGGTAAAAGGAGTGCCTACTGGACTGCAGGACTCCTGTGTAGGAAGGCGTGAGAAAATGATTCGAAAAGAGACCAATTATTGAGCACCGGAATACAGTGGGAAGTTTCACACACACTAAGTCCCTATCACCCAAAATTAAAATGGTCCTGCGTCCTCCCAAATCTCTTTTAAATATTTATAATATTATTCTCTGATTAAATTAAGGTTTTAAATATAAATAAAAAAATAAATAAATAATTGAATAAATAAATAAATTATTCCAAGTATTTTTTTAATTTATGCATACATTTCATTAATTTTGACTTGTTTTAAATTATTGGAATTGAATATATTTTTATTTTACATCACATTATATAAATAGAAATATATTTATTGTTTTTGCAAAGGACAAAGTTCAAAAAAGTATTTTAAAACTACAATTATAAAAAAGAATAAAAAATAAATAAATGTATATTAGGTTACCACTTTAAATTTTAAAATACACATTTTTGAAAAGAAATTCTTTTTTTTTTTAAATATCTAATTTTTTATCTAGCTTTCCTTTTATATATATATATTTTTTTATTATGAATTTTTTAGATGATAATAATTCATACGAGCATTTAAATATTCCACACACACATACAATTTATATATATATATATATATATATATATATATATATATATATATATATATATATATATATATATATATATATCTATATATATAGTAATTATATATATATATAATATAATTATATATAGTATATATATATATATATCATTATATATAAATATAAAATATTATATATATATATATATATATTATATAATATATATATATATATATATATATATTATGATATATATTTATAATATATATATATATATATATAATATATGTACCTTCTACCCCTCTCGCCCCAGACCACCCTGTCTTTAGAAGCCACACTATTTCAAGATACCCCTCGCCGGCTTACCCGCCTCCTCCACAAAGATCGTTTCCAGGGCAGGAATTTCCCAAAATCTTGCGAAGTAGAGACAGTCGAGTAAAAGTGTGACACAGTTGAAATAATAATATCGTGTTTGATCAAGTTGAATCTATAATTATAGTCTTGCATATTTGGTTGTGCCAGCATCTTGGTTAGGCTAAGGAATGACTGAATGGTTCTTGGAGAGAGTAAATTCAGGTGCATTAATGTGGATGTTCATTAGTATATGTTTGGAGTCGATTGTTCTTAAATATTCGGGGGGGATATGATTTGTATGTTGTTTGGTTATGAGATGTTGATTTGTGTGTGTGATGTTATTCAGAATTTGTTGTAGAACAAGCTGGAGAGGATTGAGAATGTTTAAGCCTGTGATTTAGAAGGCTAGAGAGCGTATGAATGGTGCTGATGTTTGTGTTTTGGCGAAATTAGTGCTATAATTTTGAGTTGTCTATGGGATAGTAATTTTTCATCATGTAAAAGTTGCTGAGTTTAGAGTGTATCTGTTAAATTCAAGTGCCTTGTTTTGGGTTATTTGTAGTTTTCTTAAATTTCCCTTGGTCAGTAATGGGTTCCATGTTGGTTGAGCGAAGTTTAGTGGAGGATAAATTGTTTGTATGTTGGGGAATCTATTGTTATTGATCGCCAGCCGTTATGGTTCTTTAGTATGGTTTAGTTTCCTGTTTGCTGATGTGTATGTGATCTACCTGTTTTGTGAAATGCATTGTGTGTCAAATACCCCAGGATGTAGGAGTTTTGATTTAGTGGAAAGCTTTGTTGTTATGAACGTTCGAAGGGGTGGGGCGGGTACGATTGTCGGTCTGGGTGATTAGTATCATAGTTGAATATTGGTGAAGCGAACATTCTATTGTCGGTTAGCCATGTTTGAATTGGTTGATGTATTGTTGGGTCAAATTTTAGTTGTGTTTAGGTTCTGTGTGTAAGCAATGGTCATTGGCATCTGTGTCAGGTTGTTATTTGTGGTCTGTCTGTGGTTTGTGGAAGATCGGCTGTAATTGAAAAAGTGGGATAGGAAGCCCCTTGAGCTGCGCCGTTTTTGATGTACGCGTCGGAAAATTTTTTGTTGTCTTGTCTGTATTTGAGCTTCACCCTGATAGAAGTGTAGATATCATATTTAAATTAGTCAGATGTTTGATTTTATTATTTTATTAATAATGTGTTTCTGAACTGCCGTAAAAAGCTTTGTTGATGCTCTATGCTATAAGTATAATATAATATATATATATATATTAATATATATAATATATATATATATATATATATAATATATATAAAATTATATATATATACGATATATATATATTATATTATATATAAATATATATATAATAATATATAATAATATATCATATATATATAATAGATATATATATATATAGTTATATATTATTTTTATATATATATATATATATATATATATATATATAAAATATATATATATATATATATATATTATATAAATATATATATATATATATATATATATTATATATATATATATATATATTATAATATATATATATATAGATATAATATAATATATAATTATATATACAATTACGTCAGTAGGTATCAAATTTCAATTTAAATGTCATTGTAACTATATATTGATATCAATGCCGGTACTTATTAATTAAAGTTTGAATTGTTAAAGTAAAAAAAAGAAAAAGAATATTTGAAATATTTGAAATATTCGAAATATTTGCAAATATAAAACCTGAAATTAAGAGTAGATAAAATTTATATACTATGCTATCATTACTACTACTACTACTACTACTACTACTACTACTACTACTACTACTACTACTACTAATAATAATTACTAATAATAATAATGAAATAATAATAATAATAATAATAATAATAATAATAATAATAATAATAATAATAATAATAATAAAATAATAATAATAATAATAAAATAATAATAATAATAATAATAATAATAATAATAATAATAATAATAATAATAATAATAATAATAATAATAATAATAATAATAATAATAATAATAATAATAATAATAATAATAATAATAATAATAATAATAATAATAATGTTAATAATAATAATGTTAATAATAATAATGTTAATAATAATAATAATAATAATAATAATAATAATAATAATAATAATAATAATAATAATAATAATAAAATAAAATAATAATAATAATAATGAATAAATAATAATAATAATAATAATAATAATAAGTTAATAATAATAGTAATAATAATAATAATAATAATAATAATGAATTAATTCTTTAAAGCATTCTCACACTCCAAATGACCCATTCCTTCGAAGCATTAGCCATTCTCAATAAGTAGTAGTACGACAGCGAGTCCAGCTTGTAAGAAGCACTAAATGTTACAAACGCATTTTTGCAGACGGTGTGAGATGCTTCTGCAAATCATTTAACAGGATAAATTGTTAAAGGGAAGGCTACTAATTGGAAGTTAAGAAAATTTCTACTGTGTGCAATCAAAGAAACGAATAAGGAGCTACAGTAGCTACTCTCGGTTGTTAAGGATAGATAAGTGGTAGGAGAGTTTTCCATAGGTATAATGAAATTTACATGTAAACCATTTTGTTGTGATGAAAATGATTTCACACAATAGATAAGACAAAAGATTGTATTTTATTTTATAGTTTGAACAGCGAAGAACTTACGTTAATTAGTAGGATTAATAAAAAAACAGATACCTTCATTCTTTGATTGAGAAGAAAACCAAAGCAATAAAGTAGCAATTTAAGTATTTTTTCAAAAATCTCCAAATTAGTGGTACAGTAACAGTTAGAGTAATTATTTACATCCATTATTATCTGAAAACTAAGAATAGAGGCAGTTACATGGGACAGAATAAGAATTGGTGACATGACCTTTTGATGAATTGTGAGCTTGCATAACTAAATCACACACCAAACTGACAAATTGCCTGACTAATTTTATTTCATCATTCCAATATGAAAAATTGCTGCAAGTCAGTGACGATATATTTTGCTTTCTTACTATCAGACGTGCATCATACGAGTATAAGGAATAAATAAAACTGGCCCAATAAAGTGACATAATATACTAATAAAAGTTATCTTTTACTTTTAGTTCCAAACTGAAATATTTTAATTTATATAGACTCTATCTCCTCCAAAAAACAGTCTCAATTAATTAAATTTGAGTTTAGATTTTTTTGGAAAAGGATTTGTATTAAGGTTATTTTGCTTACTATTTTAATATAGTAAAAATAGTTAATATATAATTATATATTTTATTATATAAACTATATTATATTATATATTAATATATATTATTTAATAATAAATATAAAATAATATAATTTATATAATGAATGGTGCCCCCTGTGAGGTTAAAGTGATATAATAGTATGTTTTGTGTATAAAGTTTATTTATTAATATAATATTTTGATATTTTATTTAAGCTTAGATATTGAATAAGGTGAGGTTTTTGATTTTATTTATAGGTTTTATTTTCGATTATATATTATGCAGTTTTATAAATGTTTATATTGCGTGTGTATGCCTATAATGAGAATTGTATATATATAATGAGTAGATTTTTTTATGTCTATAGTATAAAAATGCATGATTTATTTTTTATGTATAAATTATTATATAATTATTGAGAACAAATAATATCTTAGTGGTTGATTTTTTTTTTTATTTATTTTATTTTGTTATTATTTGTAATAGTTGATCAACAATGTTTTTTTATTTGCTCCTCACACTCGACAAGCGCGAACCAACTTGCACCGTCCCTCTTGAAGTGGAGCTACTCCTAATACAGGATATAAGTCATAGTCTGGTATCTGGCTGAGAAATAAGTAGAGGGTGGGCGTATGCCGTGTTGACGGCTAAACTCGGTCGTAGATCTGACGGAGCTTACCGGTTGCCCCAGTTGCGCACCCCGGGGCTGGGCTGATAGTCGCTCTCCCCCCTAAAAATCGAAAGTTCGTAGGAAGTTGAAATTTTGGAGAAAGGATTCGAAATCGGATTTCTTGGAAGAGTCGGGGGAATTTCGGAAGTCGAGTGCAGGATTGGTTGCGGATCGGCGACCGTCGTGCTGGCTGGCTCTCGGTCTGCGGTCGATGTGAGGGTAGTGAGTAATAGTAATTAGGTGTATCAATGTGATACCAATATTGGTACTGCATGTATATATATATGGTATAATCAAGAACCCGAATAGAATATCTCTCGTCAATATATAAGATATGATTTACAAGATACGTAGTGGTGATTTCGTGATCTGGGACCACCCCTCTATTAGGAGTAGGTGGTGACAGCCTCGCGGTAGAAATGAACGGGGGAATAAATGAAGAGGAGGAAGGAGAAAAGGGGGAAGTTTTCGCGTAGATGGACGGGTACATGAGAAGGAGAGAGGGAGTCGATGGTCCGAAGAAGGAGAATTTGCTGGTACAGGAACGGCAAGAAATGCGGCGGAGGTTGACAACAGGGCTACCGGTTGCTGGATCCGGAGGAATGGCGGGTGGGGGGATTCCGAGTGGTTAAGTGAGAAGAAGGTCCAGTGTGAATGAACTATGAAATTAATTAGGCTTTTGGGTTTAAGTTATATTGGTAAATGTTATTCTTCCTAATTAAATATATATTTATAAGAGTCGTTTTCTTATAGACTACGAAACGAGGGTATATAGATTCGTAAAAGAGTTGATCTGCGGAAATATCCCACAGATAGGCATTAGGGTTTTGTCGGCCCAGATGTGATAAAACGCTAATTGAATCGCTCTTTGTAAAGGCAGGTGAGGTTACTTAAGGCTATTGAGTGGATAGAGGAAGAATAGGGAGAGAAAGGAGGATTAGGTAATGGTATAGGAAGAAGATAATTCTCAGTAAAGAAAATATCATTAGCCTGCAAATACCAGTGTTTTAGGCTCATGGTTGCTTCTTCGAATGGATTAGTTTGTAGCAAATATTCCCTTTTATGCTATATTTAATTTTCTTCTATAGGTTTTTTCTAAAATTTATTAAATTTTTATTATTTTTTTTAAATTTAATTTATTTTAATTAATTATTTTTTTAAATTATATAATATTTTAATTTATATAATTTAAAATTATTTTTAATATATTAATATTGTAATTAAATTTAATTACATAATTATATAAATTTAATTTATTATGCTTTCTATTTAATATAAATATTAATAGTACAGTATTTATAAATAAATGCGTTTAATTTAAATTAACTACCCTTAAGCAGTTAATATTCAAAACTATCCACACTCTACTAATATACTAATACTCTAACTCACTAACTCCAACTATCCGGTTGTATAACTTTATATTGAATCTATTTAAGATCTATTGATTCTGTTCCACAGTATAGTTTTTATAATGTATTCTTTATTTTTTATTTTCCATGCAATTTTGAATTTATAGTGTATACATATTAACTCACTAAAGCCATATAGATTAATATCAATTAAATATATATTAATCAGTGAGGCATAAATGAAATTATTTAATCTTTAGATACCAAATTCTCTCCCACTTAAATCTCCTCACCTATACCTCTTATGATCTTATCCCAGACCATATTGGATAATAACTATTAAACATAATAATAATAAGAACATTAGTTTCGTTATGCATTATCTGACTCTAATGAATAAAATATTGCATAATATCGTAACTCAAAGTTTTCCCATTTAGTAATAACTAACATATTGCTATCTACTACTTTTAATACTACGAATATATAAATGTGTCTTAAATGATACAATATATCTAACACATTTTAAGCCGATAGATGATAAATAACGTTAAGATTGTAACTGAAAGTTTCCACACTTCGTCTAAAAATTATGATTACATACATGCAATTATTGATAATAAAGTTTTTTATGCATAATACATTCAATTACATATACACGACATAATTAAAAGTATACTATCAATAAGCATAACTCAATAAACTGATAAGCATTATATTCATAAATTATTCATTAAAAATAAATCTCTAAATCAATAATCAAATTGTTAAATTTTACTATAATTATAGAGGCATTAGTGGTAATAGAGTATTAACTAGATAAGTTTGCATTTCATAAATTACTCTCTCGTTGTTCTAAATTATCATTGTACCTGATTCAAACGTAGAGTTAGCATGCTATGAACCTGAAGCGTATACAAAGTGTCAAATATTATTATTAAAAGTACTTTATTTTATATGAATCATATCTTTAAATCATTCTGTCTATTACTTAGAAAGAAGAATCTTTTAATGAAAAACTATACCAAGCCTAACTAACTACCGCGATTTGAGAGAGACAAGGAATAAACTGAGTAAGACGAAATAAGACATTAAATTACCATCTTAACAATCTAGTATTTATAAAGTAATCTAACAAATGGACTATAATCAAATACTTTGAACAACTATTCATCACCTTGTCATATAGCTTATCTCCTAACAGCAACTAAGAACTTCCTGTGTTTCACATGGTTTTTTTCTGGTGTGAACACATGGTTAAATATTTAAACAAAAATTTGCCATAACCTACCTTAACTATCATACAGACCAACGAATATATGCTTAACGTAACAAAGTTTTTCGACATATACTAAGAGAGCCCAATCATAGCAGTCTAGGGGACTGACCCACTTAAGAATTTGTGATGGAAATAACTGTGAAGTTACATACATAAAGAGTACTAGCAGTACTCCTTAGAGCACGATATAAGACATGCTAACATTTATGACATAAGTTTTCCATACAACTTAGGATACAACAAGTAAAAGGTAGAATTATAAGAAAGTGTATCTTCCATAAGAGCGAGCTTGTCGTGGTCTAATAGATGTCAATCATTACTGTGTTCAACGTGGAATATGGAACGTAGGCGTAATAGACGGAGAGGATTGTGTGCGACATTGAATAAAGCTTACATAACATCACTGTTGCTGGTATAGGAAAGTGGTTCGCTATACATTATAAGCATAACGACAAACCTAACACCACCTTAATGCGCGGCGAGATTTCACGAATTAAAACTATACTTACTGATTAAACAAGAGTTCGCAATACTTTTAATCAACAGTAAAGTAATTCTAATCAAATAGCGTATCTCTAAAACGTTATCTCTATATGATTCATCGAGCTATTTTCAAGCTATTTCAATCTTCTCAACATTTGACTATCAATTTAATTTTACCACTGTAACATTTAGAATAATTATTTAACAATTTAATCAGATTAATCAATAAAATCCTGCTTTATAGTTAATCGTAGTTCGAGTAAACTCATTCCATTTTGTTACGAATAAATAATGTTCTTATATATACGTACAAAAGTGTTCTTTACAATTTAATTTATAGTATTCAATTTTTAAAAAAAAAATCGACATCCGGCCGCATACCGATAATATTGCAATAATCAACGCAATTTTAAAACTTTAATTAATGCTAACCATTAAACAAAAGTTTATATAATCCATAAATAAATCATAACCATTAATAAATAAATAAGTCTTGAATAAAATATATCATAAGTTATAAGCATAAAAAATATTTTCTTCTGATTTTTAAAGTCTTATAACTTCTGTTTTATAAAATACAGTAAAATTTCTAATAAATCCAATCCGCTCCCTCCACTCTCCTCCCTACCCATCCAATATACCATAGCTTATAATTTGATCTATATTTGACATTTTGATTCTTTTATTCATAAGTTTCATATTTTCGATATATATATAGTATAACATTTTAGGAAATAAACTAACATAAAAATAAATCTTGTAAGTACTGACCATAACTGATGAGTGAATGTATATGCTAAAACGTTATAACAAATTGTCTTAACATCAATTCAAGAGGCTTAGATTGAGTAATCATGAACCTGAATACAGATCGGTTTTAGTAATGATTACAACGACAAACCTAACATATCCGTTACGCCTATCAAATAACGGACTGCTATTAAACCAACATTTAACAATAGTGTCCATCATACTCAAACAACTAGTGGATTACGTAAAATAAGACTAACCCGTGTACTATTACAATACGGTAGGATACTTGGGATCGGTGGTGTAGCTGTTATTTACATTTTTAGAATCTACTTTATCTGTGTATAAACTATTATCGATTGGATAGTTAATTTACGCGTTATAAACATTAATATGTATTATATGTTTGTATACAGAATTTAAGAAGGTTTATATTCGAGATAACCGATAACTCTTAAATAATTATGCAACATATTAGGGTAACGGAAATAATAAATATGTGCTTGAACTTTGGGATTAGTAAGAAATCGATAAGTAGGTTAGATATATACATGATATTTGTGTGAATATCAATATCATGTGTATATCCTAGGATCTAAGAATATATAATAGTTGGAATTACAACGAGACAAAGTATTGACCAACCACAAGACTCTCCTCAACAATATGAAGTAAACATCTGCGTAGACATTCTACAAGACATTTCGTCTTGCCTATCTGTATTCAAGGCGTTTATATGTAGATCTTGAACAGTGACATAAGCTAAGAGTACTTCAATTGATTGGAATTGCCCTCAGCTATTCCTTAGTACATAATGCATATGTCAACATCATAGAAGCAGTATATATTGTAAATTAGTAACTAAAAGCACATTTATATCGAATAAGTGACCAATTTCTACTTAGAGAGAGATACCTAGCATCGAATTGAACTCAATGATTGGATGAATTAAGTTGATACTATCTTTCATTCATATAGTGTGTCATCAGTATCAATGACTTTATTAACGGACATTATTGAAACAATGAGATAAGAACGTGCGATATGCACCATTAGCAAAATTCTCGGTCAAACCATAACAATAAGTCTCATTGGACAGAAAATGTAACTTAAGCTCCTACGATAGTGCTTGAAAACACATAATTCAATACACGCGATCGTGTAATGCTACCTTCATTAAGTTTATTCTTACGAAAATCTTATTTTTAGTTTCTCTAATGAACTAAAAATCGAAGTGGTAAAATTTCAATCTATTGTGGTTTTGAATGCGTATTATGATAAGATGTAGTATATTAACAAAAAATCCGTAACATTAAATTAATACGAGTAGCTTAACATATCATAGGAGCTCACGAATACAATGGCGAAAAACCTACTAATAGAATATGTATTAACATTTCTGGAACTGAGCGGGATTGAAAAGTAAGACATGTGAGTCTCGATTTGGAGAAATGAGAAGGATATACGTGAGTTTAAATGGGAATCAAATATTTACCTTTATATTAATATTGGTTTATACTATTTATCTTTAGAGATGGAAGTAGAATTGGTCTACGAACCTATACCCTTGCGTGCATATACACCAGGCAAAACTCAACCTATTCCCTGGTCTGATGTGTCACATTCTTATATCGTCAAGCGCGTTGCGTCAATTTGGCATACTGTTTTGTCAATGTATTGTGAGTCTTTGGAATCAGAGAATTCTCCTAGTGGTAGACTTAACAAAGGTTCTCCAAACTATCAAAAGATACCAGCATTCTTGAACTATGAATTTATTATGTAATATCTAAATCATTCATTGATGTTTTTGACAATAATACAAAATACAACATCATTTGTTGAACTGATGGATATAAACTTGGAGCATTACGACAATAATGATACTTGTGTCAATATTCATCATTTAATAATAAATTAACCTCATTGTCGATCTCTCATACAGTTAAATACTGATAATATAAATTGCATTAAGCGACGTAATTATATTCTGAATATTTTCTGATATATATATACTAAATAATTCAAATATAATATAGTACCATAACATAATAATACATGACGTAATACAATTAAAATGTGAAGTTTAAACAAATACGCTCTGTAATTAAACATACAGGATGAAACTAAGGATTACATAGAGACCTTATATCACATAAGTAAGAAAAATTACGATGAAAGTATTAATGTACTACATATCAAGTAGCAATTACATTACAGAGATGGTCTGATTTGGCAGGATCATAGGAATATAATCTGTTTAAGTAACTTTTTATTATTATCGAATAATTATTTATTATTATTAATTTTTATTGGATTAATTGATTTAAAGTAATTTATAATATAAACGATAAAAATAATTAGATTATATTTAATTACGATGAAAGTATTAAGTGAGTTGGAAAGAGATGGTGATAGAGGAAATGCACAGGAATTATCTATTTTTGAAATTATGGGCAAGTGTCTGAAAATATGATTAGCATTTTATATAATTTAATATAAATTTATAGTAAATTAAATTATTCATTGTATATTAATTATATTAATTATTATATAATATAATGTATTAATTATTAGAATTAGTAATAGTGAGTCAGAAGATAAAATAAACAGTATAAGAGATATGTAGTACAGGATCTTGAAGATGACAGTTAATTTCTGAAAATAATTTCCTCTGACGAATCGAAAGAGATATAGTCAGCGCTAAACAAAAGTTTATATAAGATTTAATCGAAGGAAATAAAATTGGATTATACGCCTCCATTTCAGAAAAAAAATGACTTTGGTTATGCGATCTTTCTCTGAGGAACTACCTTCTTATCATAAAACGAAGGTAAATAATTCATTCACATTGAAATTTAATTTTTTTTTCAATTTAACATTCATCATAAATGGCTTTCCATTAAAGTCGCCTGATAAGTCTATGGTTTCAACGTGTATATGTTCTTTTTCTTTTAAATCACTATGGTA
Organism: Trachelipus rathkii; assembly: GCA_015478945.1. Lineage (NCBI taxonomy): Eukaryota > Metazoa > Arthropoda > Malacostraca > Isopoda > Trachelipodidae > Trachelipus > Trachelipus rathkii. The sequence goes on along the minus strand of JABUQX010011862.1, from coordinate 4,722 downwards.
ATTAAATTCTATAGGGTTACTCCTTACATTTAAAGCCCAAATCATTTTGTTCTTCAAATAACAAAATATTCGTCTCCCCTTTCATTCATGCTAATTACTTCATGTAAATTAAGTTAATTTTATGGCAATAGAAATTTATATTTAAAAGGTAGAGTGAAAAAAAAGTGTCGGAATATCTGATAAACGTTAGTCTGCGCTATAAAAGGCTCTTAATAACAGAAATAATAATAAAAATAATAATAATAATAATAATAATAATAATAATAATAATAATAATAATAATAATAATAATAATAATAATAATAATAATTATCCCTTTGGATAATAATAATAAATAATAAGAATAATAATAATAATAATAATAATAATAATATATAATAATAATAATAATATAATAATAATAATAATAATAATAATAATGAAACTCTTCAAGATATATGGATCGACAGAATTTCCTCAATTTCATATTGATGAAAATTACAATCCTTATAAAAATATGTTCTTTAAATAATTATGAAATTTCCTCAGATGACGTAAGTCTAAAGGGTTGTTACGTCGCCTAGAGAGAGTGAGTGAAGCACTTCAAATAAAAATCTTATTAGTTGATATTTCCTAACAAAATGTTTTAAAATTTATTTTTAAATCTTTTACTTGGTGAGAGAGCTTAAAAAATATTTTTATATTTTGGTTTACAATTCACTAGTTTCGGATCAGTATCTCAATCCATATTTTAAAACTAAAGTGCAATCAAGTTCACCAAGCCTGTTATGAGAAATTGAGAAAAGAAAAAAATATTCCATATCAATTTAAAACTCAAATAATTGAACTTCTAACAGATATATAAATTATTAAATAAATGTTTAATCTTTTATATTACTCTAAATGGTTATAATAAATAATATATTAAAAGTTACACTAATATATATAATTATATATAAATTGAGTCTACAGATTATATATAATCTACAGATTAAAAGTCGTTACATAATTGTATATAATTAGCGATAAACGCTAAATGTGAGAAAAAATTCCTCGAGGAGTCATAAGAAATGATTTGTATTCTCTTTATGTTTCTCAATTATATTTCCCATAAAATATTTTTAGGTATTTATCTCCAGAGGTAAAAATATTTTTCTTTTGTGAAGGGAACCTAACAATATCTATTTAATATTGACTTATTAATATGAATCACTTTTACAGTCGTATATCAAAACGTAATCTTTTAATTAATAAAGATTTTCTGATTTAATATTTCCTTATTGAGATATTAGGAATAATATAGAAATTAATATTTCTTACTTACGTATAGTTGAAATATTGATAAAAGTGTCTAATTAATAATAGTACGTTATTTTAATCGTTGTGAGAGTTCGTTTAGTATTACTAAGGTCACTGATCCAATTATCCTATAGGAATCAAGTTTATATTTATGGCGATAAACCAATATTTTATTTTAAACCTCATTTTCCCCATCAATTTCCTCATTTTGATCGCAAGTGATTTCCAATAATATATAAATTATACATATATTTATAATTATATATATATATAATATATATATATATTATATATATATATTAAATAATATATATTATATATATATTATATTTATTATTTATTTAATTATTGATTATATTATTATTAATTATTATATTATTAATTTATTTATTATTTTATTATTAATTATAATGAATTTATATATATAATTATATTAATTTAATTTAATATTATATATATGATTTTATACATATATTAAATTAATTACTATTTAATTATTATATTATAATATCATATTATTAATATTATATCACATACTAAAGATCTCACCTAAACTAACCATTATATAAGTCATGCGATTCACTATTGCCCTGCAGTATATATATATATAACGTCAATCAACTAAAACATATTATAGTATCATAATATATATAGGTTAAACTAATTATGTCATTATACTCCATCCTCATCACTATACTATACTTATATATAACTATATATTATTGAGCGATTAGGAAACTGTGGTGAGGCATGTCCTTACAACAAAGTTGACTGTTTTGCGGGGTAAACCATGCCCGGTCAGATAGGCGAAGCCTTAGTGGTCAGGTATATCTGCTACGAAGTATGAGTGCCGCAGCACATGACCGCGGGCGATGCAGACAGCGCCCCGCGAGATGCAGTAGTGGCGAAGAATTCCTTGAAAGTAGATTGAGGATGCGGAGATGCGGATGATTTACTCCTTTTTGAAGTTTGAGAAGATTAAAATTAGTAATAGGGTGACCCGTTATAATATAGACTCATTCTATATCTTTAATATCTTTTGACACTAATTAAGATAAGTACTTATTATATATATATATAGTATGATAAAATTAGATATTATTACATTTATCATTTAATAATTAATAAACTTTATTATTAGACACTTATATAAATGAGTTAAGACTGAGGAATTTCTTCTCTTCTATTTATAATTCTATTTAGATTTTGTATTCTATTTCATCTTTACTTAATACAATTAATCGTTTTTATTTATTATAATAACACTAATTATAATTAATATATTTTATTACTTTATATTAATCGAATATTGTGTTATTATTATTTAATTGTTATATTTATGATAATTATTTATAATTATACTTATAATTATTATATATATTTAATTATTATATTAATTAATTATATATTATTATTATTTATTATATATTATTTATTTAATTTAATATTATATATATTATTATTATAATTTATTATTATTATTATTATTTTATATTTTAATTATATATTATATATATACACACATAAATAAGAACACACACACACACACACACACGCCTACACATCTATATATTAATCAAATTATTATAGTACACTTTACTTAGTGAATAACTCATTACGTAGATATTAGATCGTATGCCCGAGAAGCTATGAACCATCCATGACAACTCTTACAAAGATACACCAACTTTTTGCTATTACAGTCTGACATTTGATTAACTTATAGCTCCGTAGAGTTTCTTAAAGCAAAAAGCAAACTTTTCCTCTTAGTGAAATACTTTAATGGCTGATTGTTGAGCTTGTAACAAGTAGGTTTCTGAATTTTTAATAATAAACTATTTATTATCAGTTTTGTTATAGTATTATTTCATCTTTTTCTTTCTTCCATTTAATTATCTTTATATATATATATTTATATATTTATTGTTTAAAAAGTTATTATTTATATTTATTATTTATTGTTATGTATATTATTATTGTTTAATTATTATAATTATATTTTAAAATTATAAATATCTAATATATTTTTTTTATATAAAAACTTAGTTTTATGTTATGTTTATCTATTACTGATCAAAAGATTTGTTTTTACTATAAAAATTTTTATTCTTTTTTATGTTTATATTAGATAGACCTAAAATTAAATTTTTGCATCTATTATACCTATACCTTAAAGCCATAGTAAACTCAGTTAAATCAGTTAATCAATTACCACTCTCCATACCCACCTATTACCTAACATATCACTTACTAATTGATTAATTGATCTTAAATTATAGATCTATTTGATACTTATTTTGTAATCTAATGATCTATATGGATATATCAACGTACATATATTTTTATGTCGAAACTGTATTTTCAGATTTTCAGCTTGGAAAATTTAGTAGTTTATAACGCTTTAAAATATTTTTGTTTAAACTTATTAAAATATTCTTTATGACTGTATTATTATATGTTATATATTATAATATAAACTTAAAAAAATATTTGGTGTATTTAGTAAATCTTCTAGACCCCACACGCGACGCTCCTACGTATCATCTGCATCTACACAAAAGCGGTGTAACATCATTAAATCGTTAATTCATAAATACCACCCACTTACTTATCCATACCTACTTACCCTAACTGAATTACTAATAATTTAGATACCATATTTAGCTACTTATGATTCCAAGGTATGTTGTTTATCAAGTATTTTTATTTATATTATTTAACATTTCAGTACATAAAAATATAAGGTTCTTTAATGCATGGTAATTATCACGAATATATGCTTATATAATATCGCTATTGCAAAAAAAATTTCCGTATATTAAATATATTTTTTTTATTTACATATTTTTTATAATAAAAGAATATTAAATATATAATGTGTATTACTAACAACCCCCTTTATTAAATTTATACATAAACGGTTACTTTTTCTGAAAGTAATTCTTTAAAAAGTGACAAAATTCCTGTTGGCTTCATGAACATCAACTTTGTGATCAAAATTTTCTCATATACTATCTCATTCGTCTATTTCAGACTCAAACTAATTTAAAAATTTACATTTAAAATTGCAATTATATATTATATTTAAAAATCATCGACTTAATCTAATATTAATCAAATTAATACATTTAAAATTATCAATACAGACACTTAACGACAAGTATACTGCTATGCGTAATACATAAATATTTTTTTACATTAATAAAGCTAAACATAACATACCTGAACTAAGAATATTTAATTCTACTCTAACGACATAATCATATATAACCTATAACACCTTACGCCACGAATAACAGGGCTACAATCTACAAACGTTCCACGCTTATAACTAACAGTAAAGTAATAAACTAACATAGTCATTACAAAAAGATAACTATATTATTCATACTTTTTACAAGTGACAATATATCTCTCACTAACATTTATCAATGATAATATTTA
>JABUQX010011861.1:0-15587 GCA_015478945.1 Trachelipus rathkii | reverse complement strand
AGCAGCGATCTATTCTGGAGTTGCTAATCATCTAAGCACTAAATATATAAAATATATATATATTAATATATTAGTTTATATATATATATATATATTACTATCATATACGTATATATATATATTTATATTCATATATATATATAATAATATATATAATATTATATATATTATATCTATAGTATAAATTATACCTTTTATATGACATTCAAAATAACTTATAGAGTATATATATTTCTCATTATTATATTATAGCATCTATATATATACATATGTTATATATATATTAGTATATATATTATAATATATAATATATTAATACTCCTATATATATATTATATATGTATTATACTACTCACTACCTTTATAAATAACCCATATTAATATTATTATATAATAATATAAGAGAGAGAGAGAGGAGAAGAGAGAGAAAAGAGAAGAGTCTGTAAAAAAGGGTTGTGTCGCGCGCACTTATATATACTATATATTAAATATATATAATATATACCCTCTTTACTACCATAATATACTATATATATACTATATAATATATTATATTTATATAGTATTTATATAAAAAATATATACTAATAGTATATACAAGCCAGGTCATTTTGCTTGACTGTGAATAGTGTCGTAGTGTGAATGTGTGTGTGTGTGTGATGTGGGATTGTGGAACCATGTCTGATTTACCCTGTCCAAGAATAAATTATACTTAATGCTCATTCGATCTATACAAATATAATTAAACGCTCACATAGTGTGTTATTAAATACACAAGCAGAAATATACACACACCCACTAAAAGTATTTTAAAAAAAAAAAAAATTTTACAAATAAAGAAATTTAAAATTTTCACACAAAACTAAACTTCACATTAACCCCTTTACCCGCCATTGTTCAATATGGCACCAGAATTTGTTGTTTACTAATTTCAGTCTCCACCATCTCTCACACATACAGAACTATCACACTATCACAAAAAACAGCAGACACTATAATAAAATGTATTGAAAATAAGTTCAAACTTTGTCACCTATGCGACTGTTTTCGTCATAAATTGATTGCTCGATATAACGTAATACATGGAAACAAAATTGAACCTCAGCTTCATTGGGACATCCCGTATACACACGCCTGCGACATACGAGCAATATATCATGATATAGCTATATATAATAATATCACTACTACTACTCTCACTCACTATAATAACTACTATAATATAATATATATAATAAATATCCGCTCGCGAGTGACGTGATAATGACATATAACTCACACTATACGTATACTATACTATAGTATATATATATACTATACTCCATGCTATATTACAATAATATTAAATATAATTTCTACTTGTAAAATATTACAATGGATATAATAATTAATCTCATAAAACATACCCTAATTTATATATATATAGTAATAGTAGTATAATATATAATTACATAACTATATATAATATTCTATCTAGTACTATATGTATATATATAAAATACTAACCAATTGCAAACGTATTAAACTACATCATATATAATCCTATATTTATAAGATTCTTTAAAGTATTATATAATTATATATACTATATAATATATATATATAGTATGATATATAGGTATATTATAATATATACTCATAATATATGGTATAAATGTTAAAGAAGTAGATGGATCAGGTAGACAATCTTAAATTCGGCTTTTGCGTCATATAAAGTCAACTAGCGCGTACGAAATTCGCTTAGGGTTCGGTATTACACTCTCTCTCTTTACTCTCTTCGTCGTCCATCTCTAAATATATATATAATATAGATATATATATATTATTAATTAATTATTACTATATATATAAATATATATAATATATTATATACTATATATATTTTAATATAAAATAATAATATATAATATATATAATAATAGATAGAACATAATACTCCCCATCGCTAACTGACATAATTGATATATAATATTAAGTAAATATTAGAGATTATTATATAATATATATATAATATATAAAATATAAGACAGTGTAAGAGGTACTATTACAGGTAAAATATCTATATATATATCATCCGGATTATATAAGTACCTAGATAATTTGTGTGCCATGGAAATATAAAATAATTAGTTGCATATAACAGAACCATCAATATTTTACTAAATACACACTAATAAGAAAATGGATATATAACAGTTGATATCAGTCGTCATGTTATTGTCGTATGAATTTTTTAGTTTTAAGGTAACAGTATAAAAGATAAGTATAAGAGGGAGATGTCAAGTTAAGTTAGTAAGTCAACGTAAACGGTAACGGGATTAAAATTACTACTACTCTCTTAAATCAGCTGCAGTCACTTAAGTGGGCTTATACTTGAGAATTAGCTAGAATAACCCTTAAAATACAAAGATTGAAAAGAAAAAATAGTCCATAAACATCTGAAAATCTCACGCTTACGTAAGACATCTAACTCTACTCACCCACAAATAACAAATCAATAGAAATCATATTATGTGTGCATTAATCATATATAAGTTTATTGTGTGTATATAATATGTAAGTATTAAAATGCACATATTTATACACGCCATCTGCAATCAGTTTTTTATTAATATAGAATGATGCGATGTAACGTATGCACGGTCGCGGGGAGAGGCTATAAACGAGACCAGACATAAATATTAATGGTCGGCGATAACGGCAATAATTGCTAGACTAGTAGATTCCATATATTCGTTTTCTTTCAGTCCAGAAGCGTTATACAAGCGTCGTATGATTTATTTATAGCGTAGGACTACCCTAGGCAATGATAGTTTACTGTATCAAATATACTCAAGGATCTTGTATAAATAATATCAGTCGTGATCAGGATATATATATATAGAGAGAGAGAGAGAGAGAGAGTGACTCACTACCGCCCTACGCATTCAAGACCACATAGCGACTCTAACTCAAGATATTTAAATACCAGATCGACAGTTTCCCTCTACTTCTCTCACCCTACTATAGTCTATATATATAATTATAATCTATTAGATATATATATAGCTATGAAGTATAAGTAATGTAATAGATTATATATATTATTATATATATATATATATCTATACTATATATATAAGTATAATATTATATATATAATATATATAGTATTTTTGGTTAGGTCTAGATGTTAAGTTACGGTTTAGAGGTTACTAGGGATTTAAATAAACTATTGCTACTTCTTTTTTGGATAAATTTTTAAAGAACTGATGATCTTACCCAATCAGCAAAAACTTTATTGCAAGATTTCATCAAAGTGTGGGTTACTTTATCTGTTGTCAAAAAGATTATACTTTTTTCTTTATATTTAATAATGAGAATACGTATAATTAAAAAATTATTTTTCGTTCTAGACTTAAGACCATTATATATATAGTATTATATATATATACAATATATAATAATAAACATTATATAATAATTATATATAATTATTATAATATTTATATATATGATTATATATATATATTAGTATTAGTATATAATATAATAATAATATATTACCCAAGTATTAATGATCCTGTATTTTATTATTTAAACTAAAGTGTGGCCTTATTTCACGGTTATCTGCTTCTAGGTTAATCTTAAGTGTAATTAATTTCCTGTTCCATTTTCACAATATTCTTTATTAATTTTCAAGAGGCGGGCATGGTTGAATAATCCATGAACAAATTTTTTTAAATCAATGCAATTCTATTACTTAGTACGTACAAAGGTTAAAAATAAACTAAGTAAGGTTAAGTTGAGTTACGTTAATTTTTTTGAGATTTTAAAATTTTTTTATTTATTATTATATTTATGTAAAGGTGTGGAAGTCTTTACTATATATTGTTAAATTTGCCTCTAACACAGAATTTTAATTGTGACTTTTATGAAATGTATTCGGATAGGAATTAACGATAATTGGTATATGGAGGGTGGAGCAATTATACAGACGCATTATCCAAGATATTTAAAAGTATTAACATAATCCTTTCCCCCTCTCATGTACATTATTAATATAACTATATACAGACTAATATGACTATATGATATGTCGTACATCCTAGTATTATATTATATATATATATAGTTATATATATATATTAGGGGTATTATATACTATATATATTATTATTATGGGCTCAGCCCGAAGAGGCTGAGGCCTTACACTCCTTACGAGGGGTAATAGCCCGCCTTACCCCTTGCGGGTGATCGCTCCTCTCAAGATTGCAACACCTTATTCAGGGCAGCATCCCCCTGGGTTTGCTCGTCTAGGTGGTGGTTGTTGGCTTTAAGATACTGTTGGTTAATGAGAAACTGTTATTCGTAAGTTAAGTGTACGCTTCATGTTAAATATTACTATGACAGAAATGATTAACACTGAGTTGGTAGAGAAATGATGAGTTATTGTAAGATAATTATGTGTTGACCGACTGACGACTGAATGATATGTTTAGAACGTGAGCGCATGAGGTTAGAGTTTTATGTTAGAGTAATGTCAGGTTTGCCCGAGAATTTTGCTAATGTCTACGTTTATTCATAGTTCAGATGAATGTTATACTAGAGACGTGTGAAGCACTGATTGGAATGAAGATAGTGGTCAATTCCATCGTTTCGACGAATGCTAAGTATCTTTGTAGAATTGGATCACTTATGTTAAGGGATTCTTGATTAAGATAATACTCTTTCCCCCCCTGGATTGCGATCCAAAGTGATACTCGAAATATGACTGAATCAATAGATCGATAGATCATAGACGGGTGGATGGGTAGGGGACTGCAAGAATGGGGGTGGTTTGAATTTACTGGATTAATGAGAATTTCTGCTTTAAAAAAAATCAAGTAAAGTAATACGACTTTCACGCTTTACTGTGAATTTTATTCAAAGAACTTATTGTTTTGTTGGTTTTCAGGGATAAATGTTTTTTTTATTTTTTATGTTTGTTTGCTAAAGGGTTTGATATGTTTTCAATTATTCGTTTGGGATTATGATTTAAACGAGGTTATGCTGAATTTTTGTTAAATAGTTATGATGTTGAGATGTAAAATATTGTTACATTAGCAATATAATTTGTTGTCCGAGTATTGATGCTTGTAGACATGGTTGATGCTAAATTTTTTGTTAAATATTGAGATGTTAAAATGTAAAATTAACCATTGATATGTTAGAGATATGCTGAAAAAGTGTGAATGGTTACGTTTTGTAAGAAGTGTTATGTAGTTTACTGTTGTTAAGCGCGGAGGTTTGTTAATGTTAGTAGTTTCTTATATTCGTGCGTAAGGTGTGTCATGTTTTGCCATTGTGCAATATATTCTTAGTTCTGGTCATGGTATAACTAGTTTAATTAATGTGGAAAATTCAATTAGTAGTGAAAATGAGACGGAATTAGTATAGTAAAAGAACTTTATTTTTGTACTACGGTTATTGTTGTTGTTGTTGTTGTTTGTTGTTTGGTTGTTGTTGTTGTGTTCGTTGTTGTGTTGTTGTTGTTGTGTGTTTGGTTGTTCGTTTGTTGTTGTCTAACGGAGAATATATATCCCTTGTTTGAGTTGAGTGGTGGTTCGTTCGTGCGTCGTATTCATTGTTTAGCATTTCTTCTGATTGGTTGAAAGAAAAGAATTCATTACATCTAAGGGATGTGTTATACACTATCTTTCTCAGTAGGATAGTTTTCTCTCAGTGTTGATAGATGAACATCTCGCCGCATACTGGCTACGCTTGTTGTTGATGATCTGTTCAGAGAGGAGTTTCGTTAGTTCCCAAACGAAGTTGTCATTTATATAAGAGTCGTAAAACGCGAATAGGGCGACTGCTCCATATGCTAGTGATATCATGCCAGAGGGTCAAATATAATAAGTATTTGCATCACTTTTTATGCAAATGGTTAAGCATAAAAATCATTTTATCATATCGTGATGGAGAGGTATTTTCTGAAAGCAGGCGGAGTCTAAAAAAAGAAAGAGATAAGCCTAAAAACTTGACTTTATTCGTCTTTACTTCGTTAGGTATTATGAGGGCTAGGTGTGGGTTATGGACATCATTACATTTTTGTAAAATCTATATGGGTGTCAATGTAAGATATTCGTTAATATGTTAGAGATATGTTTGAAAAAAGTATAAATTGGTTACGTTTTGTGAATGCAATGTTAATTACTTTAACGCTGTTAAGTCTGGAATTATTGTAATAGTTAACATTTATTTTAGTGTGTAAGATTGTGTTCGGTTTGGTTCGTTGTACATTATTTTTCCCTAGTTCAGTATGATGCTGGATGTAATAGCTTAATTCATGGTGAAGAACATTTGTTATGCTTGTAGGCAGATATATTGTGGTTGATACAGGTTATGATAAGGGCGGACAAGGTTATGATGACATTTTTGTCTAACAAAACTACATCTAGTGTGTTAGGTTGTAAGATTTAGGAACGATCGTTACTGATTAGAGGATATTTGAAGATAAAAAAGTTAAGGAATTCAAAGGTTACGTTTTGATACGTCATGCTAAGTGTATTTTTATCTGGTGTTAGGTGTGGGAAACTTTGTTGAATGTTAACAGTTTATTCGTGGTTAAGGTGTGATAGGTTTGGTCTTGTACTTGATTTCTTAGTTCATGTTATCATGTTGTTTGCTTTTATTGATGTGGAAAACTTATTGATGTTGAGTATATTCGTTGCTCTGTATGATAAGTAACCACTGTTGTGATAAATTCTTAAGATTAACTTCATTATTACCATGTTAGAGTAAATTAACATCGTTATGTATAGAGATTATGTTTTGATCAAGAGTGTGAAGAAGTTGTTTTTGTTGTTAATGTCGTAGTTAACTGTTACTGATAGATTTAAGTGTAGGAACGTTTTGCCTAATGTTTAACAGTTTATGTAGGAAAGGCGTAAGATGTGGATAGTTTGTCTTTGTAGCATTTATTTTCAATAGGTTCATGTTACGCAAATGTTGCGTTTATTATGTGAAGGAATTGTTATGTAGCATGACTATTGTTTGATGTCTTTGTAGTAGAAGAACTTTGTTTTCCACTGTTTAGTTTTTTAATCACGAAGAGTGACAACTACGAAATGTATGACTTAAGTATAAAGTAGAGACTCATAGATCAACTAAGCATCACATGGTCAGGATGGAAGGTTGATTAGTGTTTTGAGTTATAGTGATTTAATGGCTTTAAGGGTATGTAAAGACGTTTACAATTTAGTAAATATTGACCTTATATCATAGATCAATTAGATCAATAGAATCAAAATAATTGAAGATGGATAACATATTAGATCAATGAGATCATGGATGTGGACAGGGGGTATGTAATGGGTGGGCTTGTTGTACTGGATTTTAAGTGATCTTCAGGGTAGTGTAAATACATTGACATTTTTAAGGTGAAAGAAATTTGACGCCGTTCTAAATCAATGATCGAGAGGTATAGCATAAATAGAGTCAATAGAAATCAATGATGATTCGTATGAGATGGGTGAGCAGGATGGGGTAGTGGTTGGTGGTGTTGCATTTACTTGGGATTTAGCGAGTTTGAGGTGTCGTAAAAGAATGCAAATTTTTAAGTAAGAAATTTGGACCTTCCATTCATGGAGTAATCAAAGGTAGAAGTCAAGTAAGATAGTAGAGTCAAGTGCAGAATAAATAGATCAATATAGATATTGATTGGATCAGGAGGGTAGGTTGGGTGGCTTGGGGATTGTAGCTGGTTTTCTGATTAGGGTATGTAAAGAACAAGACAATGTATTAGTGAAAAGAGTTTGACCTTGAATCAATAGACTAGAAATTAGATCAATAGATCAGATGAGACCGCGAATTCAAGGAATGGTAGTAAGGTGGATGGTTGGGTGGGTGGTTGATTTACTGATTTGATCGGTTTAGGGTGATGTAAAGACGTAAAAGGTATTTTTTAAGTTATAACATGAAAAGAATAAAAATTAACAAAACAAAGTTTAAAGAATAAAACAAAAATAAATAAAACAAGATAAAAACTTTATTACAAGTAAAAAAATTAAAGTAAACAAACAAAAAAAAAAAAAATAAAAAATTAAAAAAAAATTAAAAAGATAAGAAAAAAATTAAACAAAGTATAATGCAAAATAAAACTTTAAAGAATTTTCTGTTGTAAATAACAATAGAATTTAGCAAAGTGAAAGAAATTGAAAAAAGTAAAATAACAATAAAATAAAAAATAAAATAAGTTTGGAAAAAGAATAAATTTAAAGATAAAAAAATAAAAATAAAAAATTAAAATAATAAATTAAACCAAAGTAAATGCTAATAAAAATATATAAAAATAGTAAAAGAGATAAATGTATGTTTCAAGCTTAAGGAAAAAAAAATTAGTATTAGTTAAAACGTTTATAAAAAGAAATGAGATTTTGAAAATAGAATGTTAGGTTGCTTCAAACGTTGTTTAGAGAAATAAAGGTTATCTCTGGCGAATGATGCAATGGCAATTGACGGAATATGTACATGACTCACGAACAGAAAGAGTTAATAGATAAAAACAGTATGCTCATCTCGCTACTTGATTTAAATGAATGGTTACTATGTCGGCATGACCGGCTCCAGCACCGGTTGCATATAACTACACAACTTGAATCCTTCCTCAGCCTCATCCTCTTTCCTCCTTCTTCATGCTCTTCATTCCTTTCCTCCTCCTCTTCCTCCTCCGCTTTCTTCTTCTTCTCTTCTTCTCTTCTTCTGTCTCAACCCTCTTCTGCCTCTCAATCTCAACCGTCCTCTGTTCCTCTTTCTCCTAACCCTCAAGGTATTTGCATCAACTACCAGCGATGGGTTGCTCAAACTCGCAACTATCTTAAACCCTGCGCTTTCAATTTAAACCTGGATGCCACGCCATAAAATCGCATAGTGTGGCTAACCCTGCGTCCAACTTGCTCTCCATTCTTGATCCTCACAAAGGTTTAGCTTTCCTTGTCGATACCGTCAGCTCTTACAGTATTCTTCTTCGTTCCTTCTTGCAAAAGAACCGTGCTTCCGAACCTCTCAATGCTCTTCAGGCCGCTAACGGTTCCATCATTTATACTTACGGCACTAAGCGACTTCACCTCATTCTCTCTTTCCGTTGTGATTTCTTTTGGATTTTGTCATCGCAGACGTAACTCTTCCTTTCTTCGGTGCCGATTTTCTTTCTCATTACAACATCCTAGTTGACTTGCATCATAACAGATTAATTGATTTCAAGACCCAATTCTTTTTTTCCTGCATCCGTGCTGCTTCTTCAATCAGTGGTTTCAGCTCCCTTCTAGCAATAACCCTTTCGAATCCCTTCTTCATTCCAAATTCTCCGAACTTGTCTCTCCCACCTCTACTTTGTCTGAAGTCAATCATAATGTCCTCCACCATATTGAGACGTGAGGTTAACCTACGTTTGCACGCGCACGCCCTCTCGCTCCCGACAAACTCCAAGCTGCCAAACTTTAGTTTAATTCTCTTTTGCAACAAGGCATCATTCGTCCCTTCAATTCTGATTATGCTTCTCCCCTTCACATTGTTCTCAAACATAATGGTGATTATCGTCCCACTGGCGATTATTATAGAAGTCTTAACGCTATAACACGTCCTGACAGATACCCTTTTCCTCACCTTCAAGGTTTTAACGCTAATCTATCAGGATGTACTATCTTTTCTAAAATTCATTTGGTCAAAACATTCTACAAAATCCCTGTCAACCCTTCTGATGTTCATAAAACCGCTGTTATAACCCATTTTGGCCTTTTTGAATTTATTCGTACTACGTTTGGCCTTTGGAATGCTGCACAGTCATTCCAACGTTTCATAGACTCTGTCCTCCGAGGATTGCCCTTCGTCTTCGCTTATATTGATGATCTGCTCATCGCCAGCTCTTCCCCGGAGGAGCACATTTCTCATTTTCACCAAGTCTTCTCAAGGTTGGTTGAATTCGGCATACGCGTGAACACGCTCAAGTGTATGTTCGGTGTCCCTTCACTAATCTTCCTCGGTCATACTATTTCTTCCGAGGGTGTCCGTCCCCTCGACGACCGTGTCTCCGCCATCCGTTCTTTTCCCATGCCCCAGAATCAACGTCAACTCCGGAGATTTCCGGGTATGGGTATGGTGAATTTTTATAATCGCTTCATTCCGTCAGCAGCAGACATTCTTCGCCCTCTCAACTCGCTTTTATAGCCTTGCAAAATATGATCATCAGCCTCCATCTCCGTCGACTGGACTGATGAAACCCGTCTCGCCTTTACTTCCATCAAAGAAGCTCTGGCTTCCTCTGTCCTTCTTGTTTTACCCTCCACCACTGCTCCGACCCACATTCACACCGATGCCTCGGATCTCGCAGTGGGTGCTGTTCTACAACAGTTTCTGGAGGATGAATGACGTCCCATTGCATTCTTTTACAACAAGCTTCAACCTGCTAAAGTTAAGTACAGCGCCTTTGAAAGGGAATTGCTTGCCATCTACTTAGCTATCAAGCACTTTCGCTACTTCATCGAATGTCGGTAATTTCACGTCCTCACGGACCATCAACTAATCTTTTGTGCTATCACTGCTTCCACAGTTAAGCAATCCCTTCGTGAGGCACGCCACCTTGAGTTCATTGCCCAGTTTACCACCGATATTCGTCATCTTAAAGGCGCAGAGAACATCCCTGCAGATGCCCTTTCTCGTATCAGCGCTATTTCTTCTCTTCCTTCGACCAACTACGAGGAGATGTCCCACCTACTGCAGCCGGAAGAGTACACATTTCCAGCTAACTCTACTTTTGACATTTAAAGTATGGAAGTGTTCGGTTTTCCCTTCCCACTCCTATGTGATATGTCGTCCAGATTGCCCCGCCCTGTCGTGCCAACTCAGATGCGCCGCCTAGTCTTTAACACCATTCACAACATCTCGCATCCCGGTGTTAAAGTTCAGATTGACAAACACTTCGTTTGACCTTCCTTCTCCAGGACGTTAAGCTTTGGGCTAAACAGTGTCTTAGTTGCAAACGGTCGAAAGTCAACAAGCACACTAGCGCTCCTGTCGAGCAATTTCTTCCTCCGGAACAACGTTTTGACTAAGTCCACATTGACCTAGTTGGTCCTTTACCTCCTTCCAATGGGTATACGCACCTTTTAACATGCATTGACCGCTATACCCGTTGGGTCGAAGCCATCAGTCTACAGGACATCTCAAGAGAGTCAATCGCCCAGGCCTTTCTGTATAATTGGATTGCTAGATTCGGTACCCCTTCCACGGTCTCGACGGACCAGGAACGCCATTTCGAGTCCTACTTATGAAAAGACCTCTTGGTTCTTCTAGGTTTTAAGCGCCTTCGTTCCTGCAGTTACCATCCGCAGTCCCAAGGAATGATCGAAAGGTTCCACCGACAGTTAAAATTTCCTTGATGGCTCATGGTAATTCCGAAAATTGGTCCGAAACCCTCCCACTCGTTTTTCTTGACATTCGAACTTCATTCAAAGAAGACTTGCGGTGTTCATCCGCTGAACTTGTGTACGGTTCTTCCATCCGTATCCCAGGTGAATTCATCCTTCCTTCACCTACTACTTCTGATCGCCATACTTTCCTTGCCCGTCTTCGTCAGTGTGCTGATTCTTGGAAGCCCTCCCTCCCTCGTCAGACTCGTCGTGCAACTTACATCCGTCTGGAATTCCGTTCTTATACTCACGTTTTGGTTCGTCACGATTCTCATCGCGGTCCTCTTCAGGCCCGATATGATGGAACTTTTCGAGTGCTTCAACGGTGTCGCAAGTTCTTCTCCCTTCAGAAAGGTTCTAAAGTAGAGAATGTCTCAATTGATAGGATCAAGCCCGCCTTCTTGGATTCTGATCCTGACACTTCAGTTGACATGCCCCTCTTCCGCCCATCCTTCCTGCTCCTCTTCGTTTGCAACAACCACTCACCACTACTCTGGCTCCTTCTTCCTCCACTCCTTCGCAACTTGCTGTTCCTCCCACCCCTTCGTCAGCTCCTCTGCCTGCCCTCCCTTCTCGCAGTTCTTCCCTCCTTCGCCGATTTCCCCGCCTACCCCTCCTTCCCCTGGTGCTGTTCTTCCTTATCCCACGTCCCGTTCTGGTCGTCCTCTTCGTCCTGTTGTCCGTTTTACTCCATAACCACTCCGTTCCTGGCGGTGGGGAGGAGGTAATATAGCTTGCTCGAGCAAGCCTTGTTCTGACGTGTTCTCTATTGTTCCGTCCTTGCCGACGTACTTATGTTGCTTTTGCTTTAAAGTTCTGTGTTACCTATTCTCTTACATAAATCCGTACTCAAATACAATAGCTTTCTGAACGACTTTTCGGTTATCTTCCATTGCGTAAATACCAGACTCCACTAAAAACTTTCTCAGACCGTCTTGTGCCTTCGCTGTGTGTAGTCACTCTCGTCCAGCGCTCCTCAGTGAACCGTTTTTACGTGCGCTCTTCTTCTCCAGTGAATTTGCTTGTCAAGTTTTTACCTCACTTTTTGGGCTTCATTTTTATGAATTCCAGTGGATCCTTATTTTTATTTTTTGAAAACCAGGGTAGGTGTTCAGTGAATGTTTATAGTTATCTAATTAAAAATTAAAAGTGTATTAATATTAGAAATTATTATTTGTGAAAATTAAACAAGTGCATATATTTTTTATATTCATTTTTTAAATAAAGTATTTTTCTGCATACCGAAATGCCATTTCTATAAACGGATCTATGCCTGATTTTTTATTTTTTATAAATCACATTATTATTATTATTATTATTATTATTATTATTATTATTATTATTATTATTATTATTATTATATTATTATTATTATTATTATTATTATTATTATTATTATTATTATTATTTTATTATTATTATTATTATTATTATTATTATTTATTATATTATTTTTATTAATTATTATTCATTTTATTTATTATTATTATTATTATTATTATTATTATTATTATTATTATTATTATATTATTAATTATTATTATTATTATTATTATTATTATTATTATTATTTTATTATATTATTATCTATTATCTATTATCTATCACTGGCACGACAAAATTTTTGATTTTTTGTTGTTTAAATGAGTAAAAATGAGTGTTTCTTATGGAGTTTGTCGCGCTGATTCGAATTTCGGCATACAATGTTGTAACGGGCAGCGTGTTTTTGTTAATACGAAATTAAAATTTAATATGTTATAAATCATCAAGCTTTAGTTAATTTACTCACATATATACTTCTGCAATTTACAAATGTAGATTTTAAATTTTCTACTGTAGTTTGCTGGAGAATATCCCTTGTTAAGTCCCAACAATAGTCTGCAAGCATATTTGGCTTCCAATTTCCCTGATAAACGTTTTCGATAGTGAAAGTATCTTGGTGAATCGCTCACCATGCTCGATCGCTATACGCGCCTAGATTGCAAGTAGGAAAAAGTCAAGTGGGAATGAAGAAATGTGATTTTTACTGACCATTGGGTACATCCATTGCCTTTATAATTGTCGAAAGGAGTTCGGCAAACTAGTTCTTCATAGTTGTCGGGCTTAATTTGCCTAGAATCCCAGTTATGACCTTTTTAAAGAATCTCCATGCAGCCGTTTTTCAATATTATTCAAGCTGTTCATCAAAGTGATGGTCCTTCATTTGCTCCCTTATTTGTGTGGGCCTAAAAATATACCCTCTTTAATTTAGCCTCACTGATTAGGGAATTTCTTATTTACCTATAGGAACCTTGGACCACTTTTATCCATCGTTTTTACAAAAATTTTTCATTAACCGAGTTTGATGTGCAAAGATGGCAAGTAAATATTTTCCCGTTTCAATCTTCTTTGAAAAATTACATTTTTATTTCCCGGTATTAGATTTCTTTTAGCCCATTGCTTCTTGACAAGATGATTTTTGCGATCTCTGCCATCCCACTCGCATAGGAAACAACAAAATTTAGTATTATCCTTGTGGAGACCTAACAAAAGTGGCCTAGAACTTTTAAATCGCCGCATATATTCCAAAGAATGCTGTTCGTATCGTTTTTTCGATAACAAAATTTTCATGCTGTCGTAAGTCTCTTTCATATGGGCTCCATAGGCAATAGGAGTCGAAGGTTTCACATTTCCATTATGATGAAGAAGCACTGCTTTTAAACTGAGTTTAGAAGAATCTATAAACAATCTCCATTCCTTGGGATCATGACAGTCTCCTAATTCTCTCATTAATGTATCAACATCAGTACAATACACTAAATTGCCGCCTACCGAGAAAAAAGCGTCGGAATTCCTCTTCGCGTCGCCGATAAGATTAAATTGTAGTTCCCTTCCTCAAGGAATTCCAACCCTTTAATTCTAACTGCCAATAGTTCTGCCTGTTTCTTTGACAATGGTAGATCGCGAACTAGATCATTGAGTCCATGCTGATTTACTATGAGGTTCTGTTGACATTCCATTATAAATCAAGGTCTTCAAAGTCGCCATTTTCTGGACGTAATTGCAAATCTTCTTCGTCGGAGCTTTTCTGACCAGGAAGATTCACTTTTCAGTGGTGCAGGGATAGGAAAAGCTCTCCGCCTGTGAAAGAACAGGCCTTAATAGCCAAGTTAGGGTCTTGGATATTTAATGCCGTCTTCTTGGTCTGATTGTTATTCAGCAATTTGCTGCTAATGCCAAAAAAAACCATTTCCATTGCGTGATCGCGTTTTGTTCCCTCCATACCATTGGAATAGCAAATGCCATATGTCTGGACTGTCCGTTAAGCCACCCACCACTAAGTAATGTTACACAAGACGCACAGCAAATATGAGGTGTCCAAGATTTATCTTGATCACCAAGCCATTTCAATTAAAGCTTATATGCTTGCCTTTTTTTTTTTATTAAGGATAATATTCCTCATTTGGCACTTCAACGTTACCTCAATTGGGTGTTTAAACAAAATTGTTTTATCATTTGATGAAATTGGCATGTTAATTAAGGTATCTGATATGTAAGTGAAATTAAACAATTTGAACGTATACTATATATCTATATATATATATATACTATATATAATAATATTATATATATATATATAATATATATAATATATATATATATATATATATATTATATATCATATATAATATATATACTATATATATATATACTATATTATACTAAATATATATATATATATATATATATATATATATATATATATATATATATATTATATATATAACTATATATATATATATATATTAATATATATATATAAATATATATATAATATATATATACTATATATATATATATATATATAATCAACAAAATATATTAATTATCCCACACCACATTCAACCGTACCAGATACCAAACGAAGGCAAATAAACTCATGAAAAACGATCGGACGAGGTTATTTTTATGCGACAGTTCGCCTAAAACATGTTTATATCAGCTTGGCGTTATCTTATCATATTTTATTGTTCCTACTTATTATACGTTTTATATTTGGCGATCACCTTTTTTCCATAAAATCGCAAGAAAATAAACAAAAACAAGAAATTTTACACTCTGTGAATTAATAATTAGTTAGATTTATCTCTCAGATCCATTAGCATTCTATTTCTCTTT
>JABUQX010011860.1:7500-18946 GCA_015478945.1 Trachelipus rathkii | reverse complement strand
TTATATAGTGAGTATAGCTCAGTTGATTACCCATTATGTTAGTTTTTAATAATAAAAATTTAAACTTATAAAATATTAATGAATTGTCTTAAATGATATATATTATATTCTAAAAAAAATAGTCACTATTAGTATTATTCTATCAGGAATTAATATAGATAATTACTTGCATGAGCCAAGTATACCTTATAATTATATATATATACTATATATATTGATATAATAATATTCATAAATTAAGATTTATATTTACTCATTTGCATTAGTAAACAAAAGAATGATATATATATATATATAATATATATATTAATTAATGTTATAAAATAATATTATATAGAAATGTAACTGAGAAAATTACATTCCTTGAGGATGATTATAATTTATAGGTTAATATATATATATATGTAATATAAATATATATATAACATATATATAGATATATATAATATATAATATTATATATATATATTAAATTATATTTTATATTCAATGTCGCAATTTCTTTTCAATTCAACCTAGTTCAAATACATAATTCTATCTAATATTATATATTACAAATAGAGATAAGAATATAATATTCGCCAATTCTAGTAAAAGTATATTTATAATATTTATTCAAAATAACATAATCAAGTATTTCTAATTTATTGTGTTATAGAAAAATAAACAATAATAATATATATATGTAAGTATCTACGTAGAATGATATAATAAATACGTTAGTTTATTACTGAGACTCAAAAAAACTTTTGAAAACAGTTAAACAAAATGATACGAGATATAATATTTATCTAAAATATACGAATAATTTATTTATTATGAACTATATAACAATAATATGTTAGTTAGGGACGAAATATTTATAATTAGAGAATCCTAAACACGAGAGCCAAGTGATGTCAAATTTTAATCGAGAGAGAGGTTTAATATGAGGCATGACGAGCACAACTGACACGGATGGCCGTGATAAGATAGAGAAATGAAGGAAGCTCATAGAGAGAGCGCTAACGTTCATGTTCATGATCGAAGAAATGTGGAGGAGCACGGAGTATCACGGATGTTTACTCTGATCTCAAAACAGAGTATTAATATATAGACAATGTAGGCGTAACTAAAACAAATGGATAAGTGGAGAATCATTTGTCCGGAGTTCATATGAATATATAATTATCGTGAATAAAATACTTTATGGGTCAGTATAAAATAGTGCAAAACAAGCATATTAGTGATTACATACTAAATATATCTATACTCTCTATATACTAACTTATATTTTATATATATTATACCCAAAAACTTAATTATAGCAATAGGTCGTATGTACCAAAAAAAAGAATGAAATAAAAAAACAACATAGACATTAAAAGTAGAATTTACTCACAACAAATCAATAAGATATAAAAAGAAAAGTGTTCTCAGAGTTTGATCTTCTTCACATAACTATATATAATAGTTTTTTATTCTCTCTTCATCTACCTTTTCTCATCCCAATCGGATTTTGGGGTGCTCACAAAGGTGCGTACATTAAACACTCGGAAAACAGTTAATATAGATAGAGAACCTACAAATAAGGGAGCCGATAAGACGGAGGAGAAGACCTATTCCAAGAACATTTACTAGCCGCTTGGAGCCTTATTGAAAAAAATTATCTAGGGTAATCTCCATTTCATAGGTCAACGGTATCTAAACAGGAAAGCAGAGGTCGCAATCAGACACAGACTCCAAAAGTTCTACACTCTAGTATGAGCTTCACTAGGGACAAAATTCTTAGAACGAAATGTACGGACCCCACTATGGAAAATATTTCGTTTCAAAATTTGTGAGGGATTTTTCATACACCATTTGGTCAGACCAAGGTGGATAGGCCATAACCATTATCAACTCATACACAAATGCCCCGCACAATCATCTCCATAATATTTTTATTTAGTCACATTTATTCCACGCATCTGCCAATATTAACTCCCATTTCTCTCCTTCAGACACTCGTATACTGACCTCTATACACTCTATATAATATATATTAGTCTGGAGTTCATTTTCCAGCCGAGTTCGTGAGGACTTCACCAATAATGTTTCTTCTGCTACATCAGTGTTTTATAATCATACTTATTAGCTTATAAACAACAAATACTAAACCAAGTGAGATTTACTCTAATCAATAAAAAATATAATTTTCATACCACTTATACCAGTGGTTCACTCTGTTACCATATATCCATCTTAATTTCACTATCTTCTCACTTTATTCCTTCCGTGTTATGAACACCCCTTTTTCTCATCACTAAAATTTCGCACAGTAAAACCACAAATATTACCACAAACACACTCTAATCGCAATTAGTAAGGTCGGTTCCCTCTAATTTTATAATTACAATTCTTGGCAATCAAAAAAACATTATCACCGTTTAGCATAATTCTTCTTCCTTATTGGAATGTATTGTTTCTGTCTATCTAGAATCACAGCAGTTTTAGGAGATTTTCTCTATTATAGATGCTAATATTTAATCTAGTAAATTCTCTTTTTATTCCTAAACATAAACGGTCTACTAGAATTAACAAAGTCACATAGGGATTTCACAGCCTACCTTAAACCTTACACCTTAATATTTGTAACCCAATACACACAGGTACAACATACCCTCATCACCGCAGAAATGGTTTCTATTTGCTTTAGCACATTCTAAGCACTTTCAAGGAAAAGCATCCGGGGGACGAAACGCGACTCCTGATGAGAAAATCAAGGAGCTCTTCCGTGCGCAACCCTTTATAACACTTCACTTCAATCTGTATTAAATAAATATACTTTACACAGGCTAGCCACCGCTGTTAAGTCTTGTCTCACCCCCCTACTCAGAAATTAATTGTACTGTTTCAGCTACACTCTGCTATCATCTGTCTCCCTTTCATTTCAACTGACTTGGTAAGTGACACACTAAATATTTAAACCAAACCTTCAGAACCACTCTCGCTTCCTAGTCGGGCTGATCACAGCTGGTCATATCGTTAATATCACTTTCATAAACAGAACTGATCACTACTTGTGGAGGAGTTACATTGTCCGAAATACCAACTAAGACATGCATCCTGGGATTATTCTAATTTGAAACAGATCTATCCTGTTATCGACTCACTTTTTATCTACGTTTTGAGTTGCTTTGCGCACGATTCGTCTATTACCTCCTTGAAGATGTACACATCCACACAAGTCTGCATCTGTGGTGGAGTCATCAAAAAAAATGCTAAAGTCCTCTCCACAAATCACACTCTCGACACAATACAACTCATTCACAAGCTCAACCTTACAGTCATTAACACAATAATTCATACCGCTTATTATATATAACTAAGGTAAGGGGGCCGGAAAGTATTAAAGCAGACTACAACTTATAATTCATCTAAATTACCATAAAATAATTTATATTCAATTCGTAATTCTAAAATTAATACAACCAAATTAAGATAATTATCCTGACACCATTATGAATAATAATAATAAGACATTAATACACGAATATAATACTACGTAGAGAAGAATTAAAAATATCCTTATCACTATAAAATTACCGATACAACCAATCCATAAAATCGACACTTAAAATTATGAATAAGCCAAGGAGATCATAAAATACATACACAGTCTCATGCCAGTACACTCCATCTAATTAATAAACATAAAAAAACAAATTAATACATAACTATTTATCACAAAACATAAGAATATAATTATTTACTATAACAATAACAAAAAAGAATAAATAAAAATAATAAAAATATATAATAAAGGCAGGCCACCTTTACAAATTATAAATGCATGCTGGTCATATAAAATAAAATTACATTCATGGGATTAATCTCACAACTAATAAATATTCTACAACACCCTAGTACCGAATATTATGCATTGAGTATCCTTTGTGCAATGTCGGAAAAGAATCCGGAAATAGCGTAGTACCCAAAGATGTTACATTTACAAACAGCTTTAGATGGCCATACGATCTCATCGAAGTTTCTCAGCAGATCACTATTTGCTTATTTAATAACGTCGTCTATTAGTCTTAGTGGCGAAGTCATATATTATAGCTAGAGAGTAGTATAATCTGAAAAGTGCATTAAGTTGTCTTGTTTCCTAGTTCGTCTGAGTCTTCGCAGTAAACCGAGTTTATTAGAACAATTTCGCGGGAATATTTCTCCGAGTAGAAGGAAAATTTAGTTCACATCCCGTTACAACTCATTAGTTCCGTTGAAAAAGGCAGAGTTCGCATTTATATTATTTATATATGCACATTCATAAACAATCTTAAAAACTTCACAGGAGCGTTTGGGGTAGAGCACTTTTTTATACCTAGTATTTAGTGACTTTCATCTCTCGAAGTGATCAATTTCCTTTTTGGTAAGACCCAAGAGACACAAGTGTGCGAAAGAAATTAGGGTATCAAGCTTATCGCTAATTACATTGAGATACAATAACCTCTCTCTTGTTGCATTTATTGTAAAATCTATCCCGTGCACTGCGACTTAAATTGCGACATTTTAGTATTACCATAATTTATTTTAATACTTTTAATCCTAGTTATTAATATAGGTCATACGCAAAATCACTTGTCCTCATTACTCTAGTATAAGGACACCATATCATAATATTCATTCTTTTAGAGTACATTCAAACCGGAAATACGACCAACCAATAGGCATTCATATGGTTTTAAGATACTCTTAACCAGGAAGCAATTGCTAAGATTAACATCACAAAATACTCAAATGACTCTTAGTCGTCTGGAATCATATTTGGGATTGAAAAAAATGCCTTGGAGGCGTCAGTGTGTGACACCATTAATATTAGTTACTACATCCTTACTTCTAAATATTACAATGCACAATGATCTTTTTATTTATTGAAGTCGATTGTTTAGACTGGGCTAACCGGGTTTGGTGAAAATATGAAAATTCATTAATGCAGATATTACCTTTCAAAACAGAATTAATATAAATATATTGAAGGAATTCTCAACGGAAAAATTACTGAGTCACCTCTTTATAAGGAAAAAAATCCATTTTTTACCTATGAGCCTCGCTGAAAGTTCACCCAAGTTCTATTTGTATTTTCCTTTATAAAACAAAAATAATTTTATGTTTTTAAATAATTTCACACCATATGTACAACTTAGTAAGTTTACCTTTGCGAAGCGCTTCTTTTACATAATATAATACAACTTTTAATGGACCTTGCTTTTCACTTAACTTTTATATACTCTAATTTGTGCCTTACAGGCGGTTAACTTCGACGTGGCTTCATCCGTCCAGCAAGGTTTTGTATACTGCTAAGATTGCCTTAATATTTTGATTTTCTGATTCCACTATCTGCATCTTATCTTTTCTGACAAACCGTACATCAACAATTTTACTCAAGATCAAAAAACACTTTAATATTTACGTACATTGAAAACACAGCATGTAAACTGACTACATCTGAGTTTGATACAATCTCATTGGAGTGTGCGCTAAAGCGAGAAATAAGGTATTATGGAATGCTTTTATTAAACAAGAATTTATATTTTATGATGTCAAATTGGGAGGAATGCTTGTAACACTTTATCATTTAACTAATCTCTAATCAAAAAATATCTATGTCAAATATTCTTTTTCTCTGTTATTTTTCACTTATTTTCTTATTAGGACACAACACAATTTAATATATTTTTAATTGAGAACATTAACTTTTTCTGTAGATTGTGGACATCAAAAAAAAATCCAGGAGATTTTTGGGGTTGTACCAGCGCACCCTTGACACCACGCGCTAACAATTAATTTACCCTTACTAGTTGGCCAATCTTTTTTAACCCTGAGCATTTTATAATATTGTACACTTTAAATATATATTTATTTAAAAAAAGAAGGTTGGTAGGCTTCTTCCAAAGACTCGATTATCAGCCGATTTAGACTATATAAACACCAAAGATTATTTTGACCACCTTTATCACAGTTTTCATTTTTTTTGTGACATTTCTTTTTTCCATTACAAAATTAATTAGGAGTCGGTTCTGGAAGAGTATCTTTATATCATTCTCACTCAAGATGATTTCAATTTTAAATATTTATACTGGGAGGGTTACAGATGGAATATTACTCGGTGTATCAATGGAGAAATTAGCGGCTTCGGAGTTTTTGGTCTCTCGCTTATGTCATTAGAGCTCGAGTCGGGGAAGTCGTGTGTCAGTAGAGGAGTCGTTGTCAATTTTCCTCAAAAGGAGTACGGAGTCGAGTCGAAATCGACACCAAAAAATTCAGTTGGACAATTTTGTGTGAGTCGGAGAGCCATAGTTCGATAAATCCCTAGCATGTCTGAATACACTTATTTGTTAGTCTACGACGTATTATTCACACGCGGATGTTTTTGAATTCTATCATTATATTTAAATACATGACATCTATTATTTATTATCTATTAAAATTAGATTATGAAAATGACGCCTGTATTTAATGCAGTAAAACTTGAGAGTATTTAAATAAGATATCCACAAACGGTTTTTACTTATAAAACAGACATAGTAGTACTATTTTGGTTCGAAATTTTTTATAGTCATAGTTTTGCCTGTATGCATTTCAGTCGTTGTGCCAATGGTTTATTTTCAAAACCCATTGTTTACTAATTAATTTTGAAATGAAAAAAATGCGATATTTTTTTTATTACTTGTCCGATCAACATCAAATTTTAGGGCTTGGTATAGTTGGAGGCCGAGATGCAGGGCCTCTTTTTTTAATTATTGGTGTATCATAATTTTAATTGTATATTCCTCACAATAGAATTTTTTTAAAAAAGTTTCAAATTTTTTTTTTTTCTGTAAAGAGAATTTTCTGGACAACACTTCCTCACGCACGTGTTTTTATAACAAATGAAATTATTCAAAAGTAACAAAATGTTTGTCAATATCCCCCCGACTACATATGCCCTGTAAATTTTATCCACTTAACGGCTAATTGAACAGAAAAAAAATTATCGCAAAATTTCACTTTTAAAATCCAAAAAATTTGGGTTTTGAAAATCACCCAACGCTGAGCACAAAACTCAAAAGAATCGAAAAAGTACTTCTTACTTTTGTTAGGTAATGGACCTATCTATGCATATTTCAAGTTTGAAGTCATTTGAAAAATGATGAAATATATAATAAAGAATTCCAAAAACAATGGGTTTTTTGAAAAATTGAAGATTCTGAAAGAATGATTACAGACACAGAAAACACCGGAAAACAACGTTTGGTGAGGGCAAAAAATGCTACAATTTGGTTGGCTATTATTATTCGTCAAAAAATTCGATTGCCTGAAAAGATCTCCGAAATATCTCAATCACGGTCGGCCAATTTTTTAAGGGGGGCTGAAAATGGGGTCAGCCAGAGCCCAAAATGCCAAAATTGGATTTTACAATTGATACCATCTCTTAACTTATTCACCAACTCTAGTATATATATATATATCATATATATATATATATATATATATTATATAATATATAATATTTATATTATATATATATATTATATATATATATATATATTAATATTATATATATATCATATTTTATATATAATTTTATATATATATATATATATAATATAATTATATATTAATATTTATTATATTATATTTATTATATTTAATTTAATATTTTATTATATATTATTATATATATATTTTTAATTATTATATATTTTATATAATTAATATAATAATATATATATATATATATATATATTTATTAATTATATATATATAATTATCTATTAATTATTATTTATATATATTATATTAATATTTTATATATTATATTGATATATATTTATTATATTATTTAAATATATAATATTTTATTATATATTATATATATTATCATATTAGTTATATTTTACATATATATATATATATATAAATTATAATTATATTATATATATATATACCTCATCTCATAAATTTTATTTAATTTATAAGTATTATTCAGATATTATCTATAAATTCATAATATCTATATTTCATATATATATTATATATATAATATATATATATATATACTACGAAATGGGATGAGAAACAATTATTCTCCTATGTCCTATGATAAAGATACCAAATCGAGTTACTTCATATTGCATTTAATGGAAATGTAGAACACATCCCCCAACAATTCACCTACCAATAATTTAACAGTTAGAGATAGTAAAGAGATCAGAAATTAGGTATTCCAACATCATTCCTTTGCTATTTCATAAATGCGGTTGCGTGGGACTTTGTGTGATAAAATTATGATTCATTATTGATCTAAAATGTATGACATCATCGTCCGCCACTCGCATGATGTATTTTAGCACAATACTGGAATTGTACTTGCAAGTTGCAAGAGCTATTTTGTTAAAGGTGTTTTGTATCATCATCATTTTCATCATCATCATGTCTTCTGTTTGAAAAAATAATTTAATTAAGTCGGACTTTTTTTGTTTCATTTGTCGCTTCCTTTCATTACGAAGCAAAAATGATTTTTTATAGTATATATATATATATAATATCTGTATAAATAATATAGTACCTTAAAAATACAAATATAATATATATATATACAATATATAATTTATATTTATATAATATTTATATATATATAATTTTAATAATATATATTAATATAATATATTATAATATTATATATATATATATATGAAATATATATAAAATATATATTATATTATAAATATATATAATATTTAAATTTATATATATATAATATAATATATATATAATATATATATATATATATATATATATATATATATATTTTATATTATATATAATATATATATATAATATTTATATATAATAATATATATATATAATTTATAATATATTATATATAATTATATAATTAATTATCTATATAATTAATATATATATATATATTAATATATTATTATATATATTTATTTAATATATATATATATATATTATATATTAAATATATATATATATTAATTTATATATATATACTGCCTACTTTTAACTTTTTAATAGTATTTTTATTTATTAATCTATTATTAGAATATTGAATCTTAATACATCTATTTAAATGTCATTTCTGGATGAATCATTGAAAAATATATATATAAAGTATGGTGTGCTATGACCAAGACACAATAGAATTATCCTGAACTATCTTCCGCACAAAACAAGGATCTCTTCATTTTTTCTACTTTAGGATTTGATTTTAATAATGCGAAAAGCAGAAAAAAGCCGTTCAACGGGATAACGGTTATGTTGGAAGGTACAAGACGCATGGCGCAAATCTCGTAACTTTCTTGTACACTGTCTGTCTGATACCTTTCCGAAGCGTTGACCAACCTCTTTTCTAATTTATGAGCTTACGAATGTATCATAATTTTTTCAATTTCTTTAAGTGACAGCAAAGAAATTATTGTTTTAAAGTTATGAAAATTTGTGTATCAAAGGTATTGTTTTTTAGATTTGAACGAGGGACCACTATGACCTTTATTCTTGAACCAAAGTCGACGTCTTTCGAACTAAAGCTCTTCATATCTATAGAAGCTTTTCAAAACTTCATCTTACTTCTAGCTTTCTATTCTGAAAATGAACATAGAGCGCAGGTAAAGGTAGGGGATAAAGTTGTAGAAAGTTCATCACTTTCAATAATGTTCAGATG
Organism: Trachelipus rathkii; assembly: GCA_015478945.1. Classification (NCBI taxonomy): domain Eukaryota; kingdom Metazoa; phylum Arthropoda; class Malacostraca; order Isopoda; family Trachelipodidae; genus Trachelipus; species Trachelipus rathkii. The sequence continues at coordinate 9,252 of JABUQX010011860.1, read as the reverse complement.
TATCCTTTTCTTCTTGATACTTTCCTGCAACCCTTTATACAAATGACCACAATGCAAAGTGCAGATTTAGCTATTTTGTTGTTGATCAATCAGTTAAGCTATACCAACGGCTCTGTTAGATTAGGTTCAATATAACTATGCACTAGTATTGTTAATATCATTGCTCATTTCTAAAGAGACTAATTTTTTTTTCTAAAATTCTTAATAATTCTTGTCGTCCGTACCCTGGAGTCTTTTATTTCTTCACTGGTTCAAAAATACATCTTCCAGGAAAACATTGTATTGAAGGGCATTATGAAAATGATTTTCAAAAATATTGAAGGTTTGAAGGATATGAAACGAGTAGAATATATAAAGAAATAAAATCAATCCAAATTGAAAACATAAGATGCCGGTTAAAAACGCTTTGAGCTTTTTCATAAATATGGTCTTCGTGTTTGAAAAGTGGAATTGATCCGCAAAAGATTTCCTATGTTTATGAACATATTTGTAGGAAATTATGAATTGAAGCGGAGTCACAATATCATAAACTTTTTGTGAAATTCAGTTCAAAATAAGTTTTTCTGAAACTCACCACACTCATAATAATCTTATATGAAAAGATTTTTTTTATACCATATACTCAGAATTCGTCGTTTACTAAGACCGTACTAACACAATCTTTGAAATTCTCTATCCTTAAAGGGACCTTAAATCCGACTAATTATATCCATCAGACTAACACGACATCTTCTTACAATAATCTATAGCCGAAAATCCACTTACAAAGCATGGGTTTCAAGCTATGCCACTCGTTCCATTTACTCACCGACAAATTTTTTTTCGCCACCGTGTCTGATCACACTCGGGTCCGAACTCCCCGACTTTCCACAACCCTGGTGCTTAGAACATTTTTTTCTTCTGATATACACATAAATAATTTGAGGAAAAGAATAAAATGCAAGATTTCTAAGTTGATGATACAAAATTGGCTACTTCTTCTGTTGGTGATCTTAAATGCTGATTTAACGTTCAGCCTGACTTGGATGATAAACTTCCTGACCTGTTGGATCTTAAACGCTGATTCAACGTTCACACCTGACTTGGATGATAAACTTCCTGACTGGACTGATAAATAATTGGCAAATGAATTTCGATACCAAAAGTTGGAAGCTATTTCACATTGGCAACTGAAATAAAGATTTTAATAATGACATAAATAGGAAATGGCTGGAAAAAAGAATTTGGATATGAATATGGATATGGATATGGATATTAGTTGAAATTTGAAATCCTGTAATAAAATCATTAAAATGATGGGAAATATAAACCATTATGTTGCTTACAATAGCAATGAAGTAATAATAGTTATGTTAAACAATTAAATGAATGCAGTACAGAAGTTTGGAATCATAACCTAAGAATATACATTGATATGGTTGAGGCGGTACAACATAAGACAACTAGAATAATTTGCGGTTGTGTAAATAAAATAATGAGATTGATGGAAATGGACGTGTTTTCATTAGGAAAAAGATTTCTTAGAGGAGATATGATCCAGGATTATAAAACTTTTTTCATGTCAACTCAACTGGAGAGAGTTAGTTCTTCATACAAGACAATAATAAAAGAACTATAGGTCACAATAGGTAAATACAATATAAAACACTTTGTTAGGATTTGAGAAAATACTTTCAGCAAAAGAATATATATTTGTATTGGTTTGCCTCAGGATATCTTAACTAATAGTTCACTGCAACTTTTAGAAATAGG
>JABUQX010011860.1:0-2500 GCA_015478945.1 Trachelipus rathkii | reverse complement strand
GTCACCCTCTTAGTATTAGCTATTTTCTTATGAATTGAAAAAAAGCAATGAATGGTCAAGTCGCCGACATAAAAATGGATATAGACGGAGTTACAAATAGATAATTAATGAAAAGAAGAAAAAAGAGTTGGGAATAGAACAGAACAATGGTGAATACCATCATTGATTGCTTAAAAGGGTTAACGATAGTTGCCAACAACTGCGGCAATAGAACAATCGGAATGTGAAGGACATATAACGGAAGAAGGAAGTCTGTGGCATCTAATAGTGAAACTTTTCGACATGTCTATTGCAACTGCAAAGGTTTACCGAAATGTCAAAGAACAGAGTGCCAGGAGTCAAAGAGAAAGTAAAGAAGGTCGAAAGTCATATTGACTGCTTATAATAGATTCGAAAACTTTTAAAATAACTATCCTTTAAAGAGATACGATATAGTTAGAGGCCTGAGAGAGAGTCCCCATTTTTGGTACAGGTTGATTACGAGTAAGCTTTCAGCAGGAAGGAAAGGCTTAAGATGATGGGAAGGGTCTAAACAGTTTATGAAACCAGCCTGTAAGCTCGGATGCACAACTTTTGAGGACCACATGAAGAAAACCATCAGAATAAAATGCCCTCTTCGTATTAAGCTCAGATAAAGCAGAAATAATATTTTATGCTAAAATATTATAGGTAATTCTATTTTAGGAAAGTGGAGAAAAAGAAATAACTTAAGAGAAGTTTAAGGTTGAATTAGGACCAAAGGTATGAGTAAAATCTTAGCCTTTACAGAAGAGAAAACGTCAGTTGAATCATCAGTAAAAGAAAGAAGCAAAGTTATTAATATTATATGCAAAATCTAAGAAAGAGCGAAAGGATGGAAAACCAGAAAGATTTAATCTATTTATTTGAAGGAAAGAGTTTTTCGACTCACGGAGAACAGATTTTTCTGGATTTTCAGATGAATATACAGAAAGTACAATGAGGTTTGGAATTGAAACGCAACGATAATTCCTTGTAACGAATAACACTAGAATATGAAGATTTAATCCATAGCTATGAAGCTTTATTAATGGAAAATAAATGGAATGTACGTTTGTATGTTTGAGAAAATCGCCACTGTTATGCTTTTGCCTATTCAGAGAGAAAATTCCAGCTAAAGCATTAATCATTCCGTAGTAAATTAAAAGGAATACGACCGAGATCAAGGTCAGTGTGTAGAACCGGAGTGACAGAGACGTTTATTTACCAGTGGGTAACTTTTTCTGCTGATAACATGAGATAGAACGGAATACAGAAATTATGAGGTGAACTGAAGTAACCAAAGGTAGTCAGGCCATGAGAAAAATTATTGAATGTTATTATAAAGTTCATTATGTTTGGATTATCTTCATTAAAATCAAGAATACAAGAAAATAATAATAATAATAATAATAATAATAATAATAATAATAATAATAATAATAAATAATAATAATATAATTTAAAATAATAATAATAATAATAATAATAATAATAATAATAATAATAATAATAATAATAATAATAATAATAATAATAATAATAATAATAATAATAATAATAATAATAATAATAATAATAATAATAATAATACGAATATAATAATAAAATATAATACAGGTAAATATAACAATAATTATAAATCTATCGCCCTTAACATGATGTCTGCAAAAATTTCGTAAATTATAAATTTAATTTACTGTAGGAAACAAAATTTTATACATTATATACCGGTTATATAATTCAGTTAAAAAGTATAAAATACCAACTAAATTGCTGACCTCGACGCGTAACTTGTATTTCTTTTTTCCAAATCATCAGTTGTTCAAACTTGGTGATACCTTGCCTAATTCCGACTATCATCAGTTGTGTGCGTAATTTGGAAAAGTTAAGGTGTAAGTGTACCTTCAGCCTATCATCAATCGTTATAACCCGACAGTGCCTATCACTGATATCTTGATATCTGATATCTGTACTATCTGTACTATCTACCTTGTTCGTTCGGTAATACTATTTTAAGGTATTTACCTGAAAATGTACCCGAATCATGAAATGGCGGACATGCATTTAATATATGGTCTTGCCGGTTGTAATTCTGTTTATACGAGAACCGGTTCCCTAATAGATGTCTACCGGATAAGAAAACTTTTCAAAGGTTAGATGAACGGTTACGGGAAACTGGAACATTTAAAAAGGGAGCATCAGATGGAGGAATACCAATACATCCGAGGACGGTTAATTGTGAGGAAAGGATCTTACAGCACGTTGAGGACAATAACGGTATAAGTACATGTAGAATAGCAGCAATGGAAAATGTTGGACATGTGGCACTATGGCGTGTACACCGTGAACAACAACATCGCCCGTATCATGTAACACGTGTACAGACACTTGAAGTGGATGACTCTCTACGAAGACTTCGTTTTTTGTACATGGTTTCTACATAAAACCAACACCGACAAATGGTTTCTATTTGTCGTGTTGTTCACTGACAAAGCTGCTT
>JABUQX010011859.1:57500-60754 GCA_015478945.1 Trachelipus rathkii | reverse complement strand
TGCACATTTCTACAAACTCAGCATTAGAAGATGCCATTGTTATAATCGATGTATACAAAACAAATTATAAAATATATAGTCCACTAACAGAGTCACTTCTTGACGCACGAATCACAATCCCGTTTTCTACCAAAATTTTAAAAATTTGGCTCCAATTGATAACGCATGAAAACAAATTTCTAACCAAAAATACAAATGTATATATATATATATATATATATATATATATATATTATATATATATAATATATTATATATAATATATATATATATATTATATATATATATTTATATATATATATATATATAATATATATATATATTATATATATATATATATATATATATATATATATACTAGTTTAAACAATCTGTAGTAAAATTTGACAAAATCTTGCGGGAAACTAGTATTCTCGGTCCAGAACCCAAAGTAGGTAAAATCGGGAACTTCCGACAAATACTACTTTACTTCGCTCAACTTTGTAAATTTTAACGCCTATCTAAACAATATTAATAAATATATATATATATATATATATATATATATATATATATATATATATATATTATATATATTATATATATATATTATATATATATATATATATATATATATATATATTATATATATATATATAATATATATATAATATATATATTATTTATAAAAGCATAAAATATAAAGTACTAAAATTATTCCAGTGTTTCTCTGTTTCCAAACGACAGGTATTGTTGCAATAACAGTTTGTTATTCCACCAATACACAAAAAATCATATATGTTTAACTTCAATAAAACAAATAGTCCAAACGACTATATTGACAGTTAAAAAAAACACAATATCAACATATATCATATATCAACAATTGGGATATTAGTTGCAACACTTGAACATTAGTTCTGGCACAGGTCTTAGCAAAAACGACTGTACGACCTTGAGCTCAAATATTCAATAAAATAGCAAAATAACTTTAACAAGCAATTCATGGGATAAAGAAATAATGACTGAAAGGTTATAATATAAGATCCCGAGACAGGTATACCCAATTTATATATGTAGTGCGATTGGTTAAAAAGATATTAAATTATTTGTCATAAACTTACTCTTCCAACGTATAAACAAATCCTTTGGCCAGGCCCCCGTGACAATCCAATCAACTAACACTTTTTATGATTCTCAAACCTGTATTGTAGCAGTATCCAGGCCTTCTGTTAAATGAGTTACCGGCCTGTGCAATATTAGAATGCAATATTATACTTTAAAACTCACCAACTTATCTCCCTGAAGACCCTTCAAGTGAAACAACGGCTTGACCGAGTTCTTTGCCTTATGTGAAAACAATTCAGTCAATATTTTTCTTATCAATGAATGAACCTGTTTTATGATCAATCTTTTGATCATGAAACCAATGTCTTTAAGACTTAAAGCAATAACTACTTGAATATTTGAATAAATGAGAAAGTAAAACACGTTTGGAAACACTCAAGGAAACTACTGGAGTAAATTTAAAATACTTTAATAAAAAAAAATGAAAATGTACTGGTCTTACAAACTAGGTTTTATAAATCCATGAACATGTAGTCGGATGTCTGTAGATATCCGCATACATGCGCACTGCAAATATAGAACCTCAGTACTATATACCGATTATATATATATATATTATATATATAATAATATATATATATATATATATATATATATAATATATATATTTAATATATATATATATATATATTATATATATATATTAATATATATATATATATATATATATATATTACTTTCGAAATATTCAACAGGTTTATAAATCATGAACATGTAGTCGGATGTCCGTAGATATCCGCATACATGCGCACTGCAAATATAGAACCCTAATACTAAATACCACTTATTATATATATATATATATATATATATATATATATATATATATATATATATATATATATATATATATATAATATATATATATATAAATCTGTAAAAATTAGCGTAAGTTTTGGATAGCTAACATCGAGAATCAATACAAAATGTCATCATAGACTTTATCAAAATCCTTATGCCATAAATATTATATATAAAAAATATATAGATATTTATGTTCAATAATATAATAAATAAACAAAATTAGACAATAAAAATATATAGACTGACTGATTTGGCAAGAGATATAAAATATTTACTTGAAAATTAAAAGATTCTAACAATTACAAAGACGTCGATTTTTCAGTGTGTACAAGACAATGCAGTCCCAGCTGACATATAACAGCTGTTGTTCTAATGCAAAGAGTTGCCTATTAGTATTTAAAACAAATCTTTTTTACAAATAAAAAATTGAGACTTTGACAATTAACCATATGTTAAAATAATAAATATTAAATCGTTAAACGTTTTATATTTATTAGCACAATAAAATATTTACCATACTTCGAGTAATAAATTTCAATAATACATAACCTTACCTGCCAGTAAATCTAGCAACACTGCGGACACAATGCACTTGCAAATCGCATTTACAGACGACGCTTTGAAATAACAATGCAAATAATATTTACACAATAAACACAATTACTTTAAAAACACAGCTTTAAATACCATTAGCTTTACAAGAAAATAATCAGCAATACTTTCCACATTGAAAATTATATCACCATATTATATTTAAAAATATATTACATTTACTTTGTAATAAAACATAAAATAAGACACTTCATGGATACAAAAAAATATGCATACTATACAAATAATAAATTGATCGGATAAGGCATCAAGAGCTACCAACTATATACACCTCAATTAACAACGAATGAAAGCGAAAAGATCAAAAATATTCACATTTTTACTATTTATATGAATCTCTGTAATTTAGATTACGCTTGCTCATCCAATCATAATTCTTAAAATAATAAATAAAATGATATATATATATTTATCAATTAATTCAGAAAGACAAATATATACTAAACATTTAGAAAGAAAGAATTGGTATTTCTTGTACAATCGAACTTCGTTCTCAAGAAATGATAGTTTTCCTTGAAATTCAAAAATATAAAAGGTAATAAAATTTACCACCATTGGCGCTTACACACTTTACAAAAATTTATTGAATTTTATCAATAAATATTTATTTATATATATATAAAAACATTTACATTATATATAATAATGCGTAATCCTTTACAACTGCTTAAAATTAAAATAATAAATAATAATAATAATAATAATAATAATAATAATAATAATAATAATAA
>JABUQX010011859.1:42500-45000 GCA_015478945.1 Trachelipus rathkii | reverse complement strand
ATAAAGGATTATGCGGACAACAGAGGACACTTTACAAGGTTATAAATAATTATGTGGACAACATAGGATACTTTACAGGGTTATAAAGGATTTTGTGGACAACAGAGAAGACTTTACAGGGTTATAAAGGATTATGTAGACAACTGAGGACACTTTACAAGGTTATAAATAATTATGTGGACAACATATGATACTTTACAGGGTTATAAAGGATTATGTGGACAACAGAGGAGACTTTACAGGGTTATAAAGGATTATGAAGACAACAGAGGACACTTTACAAGGTTATAAATAATTATGTGGACAACATAGGACACTTTACAGGGTTATAAAGGATTATGTGGACAACAGAGGAGACTTTACAGGGTTATAAAGGATTATGTGGAAAACAGAGGACACTTTACAGTGGTTATAGAGATTATGTGGACATAAGGACACTTTCCAGGGTTATAAAAATTATGCGGACAAACAAAGAGACACTTACACTACAGAGTTAGAAGAAATTATGTTGAAACAGAGAGACTTTTAACAGGGTTTTTAAAATTTATGTGGACAATTGAGGAATTAATCGTTAACTGAGGACACTTGGCAATATTATAATGGACAATATTCATATGAATTTTCATAGGCCTCGTTATGAAAAATGTATTTCCATTAAAAAATGTTTGCTGAAATTAAATATTATTCGTAATGTTAATTTTAAACACTAATTGAAAATTTTAGGGGGATATTTTACTGAACGAATTCAGAAGAGGAAAAATATAATCAAGTCCATAGATGAAGAAATTAATATATATATATATATATATATATATATATATATATGTCCATATATAATTAATAATATATATATAATATATATTATATATATATATATATATATATATATATATATATATATATATATATATATATTAACTGCCCATCTCTCAAACCTTGACCAAATTTATTTTGCATAAATATATATATATATATATATATATATATATATATATATTATATATATATATATATATAAATATATATATATATATTATAATATTATATATATATATATATATATATATTCAATAATAAAATCTAATTTAGCTCCCAGCTACTTATATTTAAATACTAATTTGAAAAAAATAAAGAAAATAATTATAAAAAATCTCATCAGAACATATTTTTAAATTCCATTTATTAAATTTCGATATTTTTTTTTTCATTTAATTTAAAAAAAAATATATATATTTAATTAGTCACTTAATTAAAATTTTCGACTCATTAAATATTAAAATATTCAAATAAGGTTTAAATTAAAATCTCATCAAATGAAAAAATAAGAGACAAAAGACAATCCTAAATTCTACAAATTAATCAGAGCGCTGGAATTTGTTCTTGTCAGCATTTCTTTTGATCACACACATACACACACGCGCGCGCGCGCACACACACACCACACACATATATTATATATATATATATATATAATATTATAATATATATATATAATATATTTATTATAATATATATTATATATATATATATATATATATATATATATATATATATATATATATATATATAGAGAGAGAGAGAAGAGAGAGAGAGAGAGCGAGAGAGAGAGGAACGAGAGAGGATTAGAGAAAGAGTTGGAGAGAGGAGAGAGAGAGAGAGGGAGAGAGAGAGAGAGAGAGAGAGAGAGAGGTAAATTGACATTTAAATATTATATTTGTAGATAGAGAGGAGTAAAGTTTTTTTTTTTTTAATATTTTAAATGTCAATATGAAAATGGAGATTTTGAATTGTGGAAAAAGTTTCCTTTTAATTTATATTCGTAATTTTTTTCACCTAAATTTTTTCTAATTTACCATTTTTTCCATTTCTTTCATTCCTCGCTACTCATTAATTCACTACTTGAATGCAAGTAAAAATGGGCGGAAAAAAAATAAAAAATACTGAGAAAATTGAAAACGAAAGAAAATTCGTCTATCGCTCGCTACCCCCTTCAAGATCTCTGCTCTCTCTTCCTAGGAGGTCCTTCAAGACCTCTTCTCTTCCTACCACCTCCCACATTTTTCCTTCACTCCTTCTTCCTACCTTGTTCTCTTTCTCTCTCTCTTCCCATACAAGGAAGATATTAAAAAAACCGTCAACTTTGGTGAAAGCAATAAGAATCAAGAGACACTTGAATTTGGAGACCGCAATTCCTTCCTTCCTTTGCCATTCTTATTATCAAATGAGGATTTAGAAACAGGATTACAATTTTATATTTATAACTTTCTACAGAACATTTTTAAACCCACAACTATATTTCCAATTTTATGTGAATGTATTATTTGAAAATATTTTGTGAAAAAAGTTTTAATTATATGTCACTCAACAAATATTTTCTTTCTCCCTCTTTCTTATATATATATATATATATATATATATAATATATATATATATATATATTATATATTTATATATATATATATATATATATATATATATATATATATATATATATATATAT
>JABUQX010011859.1:35000-37500 GCA_015478945.1 Trachelipus rathkii | reverse complement strand
CCACAAAGATCCATACGCCTTCTTAAACTTTTTTTCCTTTTTTAAATGTTTAAATTTCAAACACACTCGACTAATTTAAATTACTTAATTAAGAGTTAAAATATAATTTAAAATTAAAATTTTTCTTTGATGTGAATTATAAAAGGAAGCTTCATTAAAAAATTTATTTTTTAAATAAGAAAAAAAAATAATTTAAATATAATTTTTTTCTTTTTTTTAAATATTTTATTTAAAATGAATGAAATTAAATTCAAATGGAAAATATTAAAAAAATAAACTGCTATATATTAATAATGTAATAAGGAAAAATTAATTACACAGAAATTGGGTGATTTCAAAATTACGTAAAAAAATATAATAATAATAATAATAATAATAATAATAATAATAATAATAATAATAATAATAATAATAATAATAATAATAATAATAATAATAATAATAATAATAATAATAATAATAATAATAATAAAATTTTAAGGTTAAAATAATAGTGGATGTCTTTTTGATTATTTAATTCAAAATTTTAAATATTTTCATTTATTATTATTATTATTATTATTATTATTATTATTATTATTATTATTATTATTTGGTCAGCCTATTTTTATATACAATGACAAAAATAACCCAAAAAAATTATTAGAAAAATTTTTTTTTATTTTTTTTTATTTTTTTGATCTTTATATAGAATATATATCTATATAAGTCTTTATGTTATATGACCTTTGGTGGGAAGAGGCTAAACGGCATATTCAACCTCCCACAGAAAAGAAACAGCATATTGTATTAAGTTATTTTTCTGGTATCCGGCGAACTCACCGACAATTTAGGCTAGGTTACGTTAGGTTAGGTTAGGTTAGGTTAGTATCGTGCATGTCTGTAAATTACCCTCAACCCTATTTATATAACAATATATAATTAATTATTTTCATATTATTTTCAATTAATTACCTGAATTTAGAGTTGGGTCACCCACTTTAAATATATGTCCCATTTGGGACACTGGGATTACTTTATAAGGTTTTAACGGTAAAAACATCCCCTTTTACTCATTTGGTATCATGGTGACGAGTTATTAATAATCTGGAATATTATTTCGTAGAAAATCAGGATTCCCTTCCAGGAAAGAATTGCAGGGGTCTACCCAACCAAGACCCTGGGGGAAAAGGGGTCAAAATCCAACACCATCTTACCATATCATTTCAGGGGAAGAGAATTATGCGTACAAATCAGTACTACCGCTATTATTACTACTACTAACAACAACAGCAGCAATAATAATAATAATAATAATAATAATAATAATAATAATAATAATAAAAATAATAATAATAATAATAATAATAATAATAATAATAATAATAATAATAATAATAATAATAATAATAATAATAATAATAATAATAAATAAAAATAATAATAATAATAATAATAATAATAATAATAATAATAATAATAATAATAATAATAATAATAATAATAATAATAATAACTGTACTACAATAAATTCGTTACAAAATAGATTCAAAATAGACTGAATTTTTGAGTTTTCTTTTGATTTATAAACCCTTTATTTCACCCAACCTTGAGATCGTTTTGGTAATTAAAAAGGAAATTTAATATCTCAGCATTTTTTTTATTATTTACAACTTTAAGTGATTTTGGACATCTCAAACAAAAGTTTTAATAGATTTAAATTTTTGACATTTTTCAATATAATATATATATATATATATATATATATATATATATATATATATATATATATATATATATATATATATATATATATATATATATATATATATATATATATATATATATATATATATATATATATATATATATATATATATATCAGAGCTGGGCGTTGCGCCACCGAGTTGCAGGCGCAAAGGCGCATAGGCGCAACAATTTTTAAAAAGGCGGACTAAGCAAAGGCGCACAGCCAATTCTCTGCGCCTATAGCCGCGCCTATGAACAGGAACAAACCATTTTTTTTACCCTTAAAAGTTAGAACTTAGAAGCGTGGCAAACTTGTATCATTCTAAAAACCAGTGTAAAACATATATATATATATATATATATATATATATATATATATTTTATATATATATATATATATATATATATATATATATATATATATATATATATATATATATATATATATATATATATATATAACTAGTTCAGTAGTTCTTAACTACAAATAAATTGGCAACTATGGCTCTGAAAATTTTCAACTTCTGCAGCGCTCGAGCTGAACCTCCTGGGGGAAAACATGGATCACAAGGACATGGAGGAGGAAAAGGACGTGTAGATATTAGTTTACGGTGTTTTAATTACAAAAATTAATAAGTGTGTTTTTCTTCCTTATAAAAGCATGCTTTTATTATCGCACTAAAGTTTACTTTGCAAATAAATTTAGCAAACAGCCACCGGCCGGCGAAAAGTCGCAGGCGCAAAGGCGAATAGGCGCTGATGTGACAAAAAT
>JABUQX010011859.1:27500-32500 GCA_015478945.1 Trachelipus rathkii | reverse complement strand
CTATGAAACGAGTGGAAGTGGAAGAATGAAGAGTCGAGCTATCAGCATAGGAAAGTATAGAACTGAAAGATAGTTAACGAAAAGTATAAATAGAGTTGAAGAAAAAACAGAACCATGTGGAACACCACCATTGAAAACGAAGGAAGAAATAGCAAAGGACTAAGAGAGCAGAGTCTCTTGTCAATGTTATATATATATATATATATATATATATATATATATATATATATATATATATATATATATATATATATATATTTTATATATATATATATGTCAAATTTTCTCCTTGGTTAATTTGAACTATCAGTGAGGGATTAATACTCGTTGCTACAATCCAATTTTATTATGCGTTGTCGCAGAGATTCAAAATAGTCAACAGTAAAAAAACACTAAGTTAATAAGGAAAATTAGGAATAATATTACATAAATTAACAATTTACGCTGTAATAAAAACGTTTTGATTAATTAAGATATTAAATTAATAGGGTACAAATAGGTACTCTATTTAGGTATTAAATTATACATTCAATCATTTTTGTTGCATGTGTTGATTCCCAACATTTAGGTCACTTTGTTTATGCTTTAGATTACACTCCTTATAACATTTAAATATTTTCGATCTCGGAATTTTCTCAGATAATTATTTTATTAGCACGGATCCTACGCTATCTATTTTGTAATAAAATTGCAAAAACATAAAACTTTTTACCATCAGCTTTGTCCCTCAAGGTTAGATATAAATATAGAGAGCTCTTTAACAGTTTGCGCAAAAACAAAAGGCACATAGCATAAAGTGAGTAAAAAAAACAATGTGAAACAAATATGAAAACATCTTTATATACCATATATATATATATATATATATATATATATATATATATATATATATATATATATATATATATATATATATATATATATATATATATATATATATATATATATATATATATATATATATATATATATATATATATATATTTTTTATTTTTTATATCTATATTTATATATACAGGAAAGAGTAGAATTGTATATATATGTAAAAAATATTATTTTATTACACTATATATATATATATATTAAATGTATTATATATATATATATACATAAAAGAGTATGTATATATATATATATGGTAAATATCTAGATTTGAATCAGTGTATATTTTCTATTCAAAAGCAGATATCTTTCATTCAAAGAAACAGTAGGGGTATATATAAATATATATATATATATATATATATATACTATATATATATATATATATATATATATATATATATACTCATACAAAGTATTTATATTGGCACTTTTGACTTGTGATCTCCTTTGGATCCAAGCAAGTCAGAAATTACTGAGAATAGATACAATGAGAATTTAGACTGACCTTTTTACCACATAGATGGCGATTTGACCTTGTTCCTTTTGGAGTTTCCCTGAGATTTAAACGTGTAAATTTACTTTTGTTTGGATATCAAACTGAGGTATTGCTACGTGCCATTATTCCGTTTTATAAAGAACGTTCTGGATCGATTTTGAGAGTAAGAATTTCGTTTGATTTTGTTCTGAAGAAAGTGTGTATATATATTGTATATACACCTTTATTCCGATAAAGGACCCCTCTTTTGTGAAGGAGTCTTTACCCTAAAGACTGTTTTCAATTGGAATAAGTCACGTGAGCTTCAGCCGAAGTGATGGCTCGAGTATTTGGAAGAGGCATAGGAGGTCGAGGCAGAATGGATAGCCTCTGGGCTGGAGTTGGAGAACGGGACAGAGATCTAATCTGAACCGCGCTATCTTGAGGTGCATCTTCAGGTGCTAGTTGTATTCGAACATTAGATGTTGGGATTGCCTGAAGTGGGATGCTTTCAGCTGGATTCGATACTACTGGTATGCACTTCCTACAAAGGTATGTTCTTTTAGTCCAAACGAAGTACGCGATAACAAGAACCGCAAGGAAGAAGATAGTTCCTGAGGTTCCTCCTCCGATGTATGGGATGAATTTAATTTGTGGAAAATACGGGGTGAAAGGGTGCATTGATTGATTTAATTGATCTAGTCTTTGGTTTCAATGGATTTCCTTCAGAGCTTGAAACTTAGGAAATAGAACAGAGGAGATGTTAGGTAGAGCAACATGCGATAGAAAGTTGAACAGAACATGATCAGAATGGGAGATCAAGGAAGAGAGTGTGATGTTCTTTTCTAGATGGATGGGATTTTTGAATTGAAATTTAGAAGAAATAAATGCACATCCATGAGGAATAGTAAATAGTCATACACATGCTGTATGGAGTTGGGTTTCTCACATGCGATTGAAGCCCTAGTTTTTCTGAAAAAGAAATAAGAGTGAAGTGTCCTAGAGTGACAGTATAGGGTTCTACAGGTTTGTACTCTGCGATAGGGCAGTGTGAAAAATCATTGGTAAAATTTAGGATGAGTGCTAACAAACAAGACTGATCATCAATAGAAGCTAACACTTGGGATTGGGGGCAAACTGCTAGTTGGCCTAAATGTCGACAGAGATGGTGTGCCGATTCTTTGAGATAAGTGTATTTCCGTTGACCATAATTCACAAAGAAGTAGTGTTTGGGTCATTGTACATAACTCGAACAAGAGATTTGTTTAAAGGAAGATGGGTAGAAAGGTATAAGTTTATAAGAAGTGAATTTCTCCACTGAGATAAAAGGAATTAAAGAATTAGTTCATAAGGGCTAGCTGCAGATTGAATAGTCCAGAAATAAGTCAAGAAGGATGGTATGTTTTTGTTCTAGGGGTAAATAACCGTTATGCAGTTTAGTTCTTTTGTTCATTTCTAGAATGGAAAGGTTAAGAGGAATATAGGAGAGTAAAGTTGGGAGTTAGTAATTTACTTTTAGCGGAGTTGAAGAGACGGTTAATCACCAATTGCGTGCCTGAATAATTGTGTATACTGGTTATAGATTGCTCGATTAAAATTACTAATGCCCGGATACTTTCCCAATTGGTTTATATGTTATGGCGTAGCCACTAGACTTGATTGGAATTCAATTAACTTTCGTAGCTATCCCTAAAGTTTATTAATGTGCGAGTGTTTGCCTTTAATTGCTCTTTTAGTTCGGTAATGAGTAGGTTTGATGTAGAAGCGTAGTTTCCTAAGATGTTAATTTTTTTCCTAAGGAGCTTTAACTTGCCTTAATTCTGTAGCCGCTACCAAAAGAATGTTGAGGGACGGTTCCTCCGAACTCAAAAGCCAGCTCGTTTCTTTTCTTGACTCCCGTTGCTGAGATCCAAGGGTAACTCACTTACTTCATTTAATTTCTGGGCTAGAACTTTTACTCGAATGGTCATTAGTTTAAATTTCCATTGGTGAGCCCTTTGTGTGATTGAAACATTCAGAAATGTGGCTTCGAACGTTGGTAAGAATGAATCTTTGATGTTGTTCACTAGTTTGGTTGTTTTTATGACAGTTTCTTTTACGTCTGAGGGACATTCTAATGAAACGATTAGATCTAAATATCCTTCTATAAAACTTACTTCACCGGTGCGATATAAAACCAAACCAGGCAGAATCTTTGTTTCTTCATTTTCTTTCACTATTATACTTTGACATGTCGTTAGGATGGTGAGTAGAAACAAGATCATTTTCCCGAATTCCATTTCTGAAATATTTAATCATATTGAAGTATTTGTTTTCAAAATAATTTCAAGGTCGCCTAAATAATGTAATTAAATTTTTTAAATTGGAACTTAGTAATTAATATTAAGCAAATTGTTTGCGTTTTAATCTTAAGTGATTTCTTAATTATAAAGTGGTTAGTAAGATTCTTACATTTACTACTTAAGTGCTTAACTATTCTAAGTTTTCTTTAACTCATACTTAATTATTTTAGTTTACTTAACTTACTTAAGTTTCTTAATTATTTAGTTACTTAACTTACTTAGGTTCTTAACTTTAATTTTTAGTTACTTAACTTACTTAAGATTCTTAACTTTTATTTTTAGTTACTTAACTAGCTTATTTAAGATTCTTAACTTTATTTTTTTAGTTACTTTACTTACCTTACTTAAGATTTTTCTTAACTTTATTTTTTAGTTTCTTTTTTATTTTTTTATTTTTCATTAAAGAAAAGTTTTTCCATTTTTTTTTCTAAGTATTTTTAAAAAAAAATTGCGTTGTCCCCTCTCTGGAGCTAAAACGTATCCTTTAAAATTTTTGGTAGTAAAAAAAATAAACAGAAATATAAATGATAAACAACTGTATAAGTCGAGATAAAACTAACATAATTTTAACGTTTCTAATCCAGGCTAAGGAACTTAAGCTAAACGAATCCGTTGATTTTCTTAATCCATCTAATAAAAAAAAAAAATTTTTTTTTCTTAATCCAGATTAATATTTTAAGTACTAGGTGACAAAAGGTATACAAATGTATGTCCAACATTGTCCTAAAATTAAAGTCCATCTTCAATATTTGAAGTTCTAATCCAAACTAATGTACTTAAACTATGATCATCCTTTTTTTTTTTCTATTTAATCACAAAAACTAATACATGAACAGATGCGAGTGCATATGTGTGTTCAATTTCTTAAAATTTAAGTATCTGTCTTAAAATTAAAGTTGGCTTAAGCTTACTTCGGGATTGAAGGTGATCTCACTATGAAATCAATGTATAAACGATAATATTGCACAATACGATATGGAAGGAAACCTAATACACAACCTTTTATACTTACGAAGAAAAACTTACAGGAAATTGATAGAATTATAATAGTCCAGGAGTCAGATGAGTACAGCTTCTATGCACACTCAGATTTTAACAGTATGTAGTATCATATCATCGTAATAATTAAGAATATCACGAACGGGAGGGTTGGACAGAGAGTCTCTCGCTTATTTAGTCTATACGATAATATGGACACTTGATCTACGACGTTGTGTTATAATAGATACTATCTCACATAGTAGACTCATGCTTATCATTGTATATGAAGGCTTCTGTTTGTATTCTGATTGGGCATT
>JABUQX010011859.1:0-22500 GCA_015478945.1 Trachelipus rathkii | reverse complement strand
TACGTCTAAGTAGCTGCGTTACAACACCACCTCTCAATCTACCGTAGTCCACTCTTACGTGCGTACTGTATTCATCAGAAGATATATCCCTTGCTATATATACCGAGTGATATGTGTAGTCTTGTGGTTGTACGACCAACTTTATCTTTTTAAAGGTTATCAAATGTACTCACTCTTATATGCTTTATTTGTCCTTATACAAAATGGGTGTCTATTCATTGTCAGCTTAATTCTCACGTCGTGAGACTCCAAAATTGACCTATTACGATGGCTGTGTGTGCGATTCCCACGACTGCGAAATTGTATGATTAAAGAGCGAAAATACGAGAAGAAACAAGTATGGACTTAGTTGTCTCCTTGTGACATGTGGCTAGTCCGGTATAGAGAATGAAGATAAGAAGACTTCATTCACTGCTTGTTTTCCACCTTTCAATGTTCCAAACAGTGATAATGCGGAGAGACATACTACACCAATCACCATTTACCTATATAATCATGCTAATTATACCTAAGATACAAAAATGGTCAATGTAATGTATAATCATAGTACCGTATTCTGCGATCAATTGGACTAAGTTACTTCTCTACTCTCAAGGTATAGTTATTGGTACTGACGCTGAATAGTCAGATTTTTAAGCTTTTCTCTATCTAAATATATTTCTCGCCAGTTTTCAGACAAGCGCGTTCACTTTCTGGCCCAAGGCATAAGTCAAGCTGGAGTAGTTTGCTACTTTTGTCATAAGATATAGACTGTGACATATCATGCGAGTTCCTAAAGGTGATCCCCCTTCATGGCCTCTGGGTCATATGCTGCCACTTGCATAGCGTAGGATGGGGCGTTGTAAGGTGGCCTAAAATGTTTTAAAGGGGTAGGCTAAGAATAAATACTTTTTCACTCACTAGTTCACTTTAAAACGCCATTAGCTTTTATATGTGAGGTTTAATCTTCCGTCTTATTTTCTAATGTCAATTAGGTATACGTCAGTTACGAGAGTAAGGTCTATCGTTTGTATATATAAATACGGTTTCCCCCGAGCGACGTAATAAGATCTTTACTCTTATCGTATGGGAGAGGTATGACGTCCTGGATCAACTTTGATATGGAATTATTGATATATAATATTAATACCGAAGGAGCAGCTGTGGGTAATCAAGGCACACCCTCAGCTTTAATAAAAGCACTGTTATCCTTTTTGTGCCATATTAATTGTACACGCTCAAGTGTGCGCACACCGCACATGTGTGGTCTCTCTGTATACTCATGCCGTCCGCTCCGACTTTTAGTGATTATCCCGTCCGTCTATATCCACGCCAACTCGTATTCCAGCTGTCTAATCATCGATTGATCCTTGTAAGTACTTATGGGCTAAACTCCAGTTACATGTTTAACGTAGAAGATTTCTTTAGGAGCTAGTCAGGGTAATATAAGTATGTTCTCATTTTAAATATTCCTGAAGCGGGCAGCACTGGTGGACAGCATCTATCTATCAATGTAGCTAAGTACTATGCATCATAGGTAAGTCATCCAAAAGATTTAAGTTATAAGTTCTTCTATAGTACTCTGGTACTTTCATAGGTTATGCTTAGTCTCAGTCTGTTTCCTATTGAACATCTTCTTCTTCGATGACTTTCTCTGTATCACTTCCTTTATAATTCTGTTCTTTATGAATAGACCTTTATGATGCATAGTGGCTACTATATTGGCTGTACACTACTACGCTTGTGTGATTCTAACTATATTAGTTTTAGGGTTATACTTTCACTTTCAGTTGATTGAAGGTTGATATATATGATATTAAAACTGCTACCTAAGAGTATTATCTCCATAATTTCGTTCAGAATTGGTAATATTGTTTTGGTTGATATGGACAACCTCTACAAATGTAACAGATATACTTAGTCACAGATTCTCATGGTCTATCTTTCACACCTCTCGGGTATACGTGACTGTGTTTTATATGCTATATTATATTACTCTCAGTGTTCTCTGTGAATGAGGAAGGCATTTGTGTATTATTATTATTATTGAGTCTATGATTATCTCACTTAAATCATGTTCAAGTTCAAAATCATCTTGAAATGACATTGTTTTTAATTCTTATATTGGGTGATTGTGATTGCATAGATTATTATTATTTATTAATATTATATAGTATAGTTTATCAAATATTCACTTACTTAATGCTTTAGAGAGATATTACAATTGTAACTTATCAACTCTCTCGATCTTTATATTAGTTCAGTGTTGGTTTGGAGATCAGTCGTATTGAAAAGCCTGTAAATTCTTACCAGGTATTGATTACGAATCTCGTTTTTTTTTCTTTATTTATAAGTCCAGAAGTTTCCTTTGGATGACTTATTTTTATTGAGTCATTCGAGTTCTCTCCTTTATTGTGTTGGATTATCGCATAGTGGATTCTTGTGAGGATGTTGATGGTTTAGTGCTATGTATTATTTTCCTTTTTCTGGCTCCGATTTTCCTATGTCTTCATCTTGATATTTTACTAGCTGTGACTCGGAGCCTTGATTATTGATTACTCGTACGATGCTATAAATTACTTAAATTTATTTCTCTTATCTGTAGGCGAGTCGTGTGGTGCTCATCTTATTGTGGTGGGCTTATAGTTTTACTTGATCATTATGTTAGCTTTACTTCTTTCCTTGTGTGGGAAAATAATTCACTGTTTGCACGCATTATTATTATTTATTACTATTATTATTATTATTATTGATGATTTGATGGTATCGATCTGACAGATGCTAGACCTTATTCCATATGCTAATGTATGTAAGGGTGTATACCTCAGTGTGTTTTCGCATATACATTGTGACTCTGGTGTATCTGACTTTGATAGGGTCATTGTTACTCACTGTCTGTATGTACTTTACTTATGCGTGGAGGAAAGAGTTTGCTCTGCGCAACTGATTGTGTTCAGTTTAGGTTATTATATAATGTTTAATAAGTTCTCGTATCGGTAATCTCCCTAATAAATATTTAGAATTATCCTTACTACTTTTTTTACCTCCCCTTGGCCTTAACTGATGGCATTGGGTGGATTTTTTTTCTGGGTGCAGAGTATGGTAGTTCATTTTATTTGTCTATAAGGCTCTCTCTGTAGTTGTTCTCGGTATTTAAATAATATATCCTATTATATATTGGCATTAAAGACTGGTATGTATCTATATACTTCATTTTATTCTTCGTGGTATAGACATATTTTGAAGAAAACATAATTCATATAGATGTATAGGGTATATAAATTAGATAAATAATGTATGTTCTACCCTCAACAATATATTTAAAGGTACCAATGGGTTTTCCTCTGATACCTTACGTACTCATCTTGTGTGAATAATAGTAGGTAGATAGTGATAATATTCTTTGTGGCATTGTCGTGGAAGTACAGTACTTGCACCTTCTACCTCTTAAACTATAATTAGTTGGAGTTGATTATATTCTCCAAGACTCTCTATGCTACCACCAGGTTCGGTTTTTTCGGGAGCTAGGTACTTTATGAAGTTACCTTCTTCTCTATAATTTCTTTTATATCACGTCATGGGTGTTACGAGGGATTATGCTGCTACCCATACAAATCTAATTATAAATACATCACTACGTGCTCTAGCTTTTACTTATACTTACTATATTGAGAGGAGTTAAGATATATATAATGGACATAATATATAGTATAGGAAATGGTATATATAATAATTATTATATAGTCCCAGTTTGTATGGTTTTTCTAATACACTATTCCTAGAAAAATAGTTTGGGCTCAATCATTTTATCCTTTCTTCTTATGTTTATATATACCCACTTCATACTAATATCCTATATCTTATTTTTTCTTCTTACTGTTTTCCAGCCTTTGCCCCCATCCGAAAATTTTCTCTGTCTGTTCTTTCCTCGGAGAGGGAGAGGAAGGGCTCTCTATCTAGGGACTTATCTTTATCTTTCACTCTTCTTCTCTTCACTGAACTTCAGAGTCTCTTCGCTGGCCTTCTGCCACTTATTAAACTCTTATGATGCTCTTGTTACTCAACCGGAGGGCTTGTATTCCTTCTTTTACTTCCTCTAGTAGAAGGTCCTGGGCCTACTCGCCAGTTCTATGTTAGTGAAACTCGTCATACAGGTTTCTGGCTTATCACGACGTACCTTTGTCCATTATTCATACTGGCATGTTGTATAGTATGTATATGGATATGCGATTGAGCGTTTTCTCGGTAAGATGTGTGATATTCCATGATAGATCATTTGTGAACCGAGTTGACCGCCGAGCCACATTTTACTCCGAACATCTACTGTAGCTGTGGTCTTCTACCCTCTCCTTGTCATATTTATTGGCTATGCGCCCGCAGAATGCTCAGGTTCTCGTAACTGTGAAGGTAATGCTCCCTCTCTCACTGGATTAGCTCATCGCTGATAAAATCAGGAGACGTAACCCAGCTTATGCGTCTCCTAATTCTGTGAGCTCTCATGGTTCTCTCTCTCACTTATTATTAACCATTATGTTCCTTGTGTTTTCTCTAGAAGGAGTTTTGGTTGCTATCAACTAGTTGCGTCCTCTTCTAATACTGTATTACCTACGCTCGTGTGCCATACATTAGTATGATTTGCATCTTCTTCTCTTCTCTTATCCCATATCTTTGGTTTTGTGGACAACTCTTATATGTTATTGTTGTAAGATTTGTTGCTACTCTGACTTCTGCCTATATGTCTTTACCTCGTTCGTCCTCTCGGTCAGAAATATGTTGAACACCTTTTTGTTACGGTGCAGGCTTTCTGACACCTTTTTTACGTCTTATCTCTCCTCGAGTTGATCTCGTGTGATAGTCTCGATGTGTGCAATGAAAGAGCACCTTTCGCTCTGGAAATTTGGTAATATACACACTTGTGCTCCATCTATCTAGTCACTAAATCTTGTTATTCCATATCATGATAGAGATTTGCTGGAAATCAGTTTCTGTTGCTTAAGTGTTAATTCCTTCATCATTTTCGCCTGTGCTGTGTGAGAGGCTGAGCTGCCATTAAGTATTTTTTTACTAAATAGATTTCCATGTTATCGCTTTAGTAGTGTTTTAGTGAATTAATACATAGCATCTCAACTATTGATCGCGGTCATATTCATTAATCCTACTCTTGATTATCTTATATACTGAATGTTGCTTTAAGTCTTTAGTATATTGACCTATACTTAATTTGAATAATCTGTTTAATTCAAGCTATGAAATTTACTATTAATCTCTCCGCCGTCTTCTTAATATGTAACATAACAATGTTTTCCACTAAGATGTTCGAAAACATTTCTTTTAATCTATCCTCTCTCTCGCGGTTGTGCCAAGTGCGATCTTAGTCTAGAATTCGAGTTCACTAGAACATTGTGAGATTCTGGAGTTCGTGGAAATATCTTATGCAGGTAAATACTGATAGTGAATCTTGAGATACTTTAGAGAGTACAATTGAGCAATGTTAACCTCTAGCATTCACTATCTAAAATCTTGATGTAATGGGTTTGTTTTAAAAGTAATAATATATTGTTTATCTCATGTATAAATGTAGTAACACTCTCAAAGCTACTGTATGTACTTTCTTCCACATTGTTAATTGATTAATTCATAATATTATCTCATCCATATATCATTGCAGTGTATGGGCGATTTATTTTCGTTTCCTATTTTATCTTGGCATCTTTAATGTCAGATTGCTATGCCATGAGTACTAGGCTCGTTTAAACTTATTTTCGGCCATTGCTAAAATGTATATTATAACGTGGAGCTATTTCTGTGGCACACCTTCAGTGAGCCGAAGCTCAGACGATTAATATATTAGATCTCGGTCATTTATGTTATGCTAGGGAACTAATCCTGTTGTGTTGGATTGCAAATTAACCAAAGGTCCCGATGGTTTAGAAATAACTGCCATTACCACTCTTCCGTAGTGATAAATATTGTAATATATCTGAATAATTTCTAGGTTAGGCTATTAGGGTCGTATATATATTAATTTCCTCACCCCTAGGTCTGCGCCCTCCTTCCATCTCCTCTTATCCTCCTGCTATCACCTACTCTTCTACCACTATGTACTGAAAAATAATTGGATGGGGGTAGGCACCCAGTGGGTGGCTCAACTCACATATTATAACATGATGGTTGTTTCCCTTGGTGTACCCCTGATGTTGGCTCGGTGGCTGTGAGTCAGCCCTATTGCTGTGCCCTGTTATTATCCTCCTATATAAGGGTAGTTTGGTTTAGCGGTTTAGCTGTGTTACTCAGACCATGCTGTTAACCCTGTTTTTCTACCTTACTAGGGGTTAGGTTGCATAGGTGGTATACTGTGTACAGCCTGGTTGTTACCCTGTCAGGGTTGGAAGAATCTGGTCTCCTGACCTGTTCGGGGATTCAATAATGTGAGTTCTATCTTAGCCTTGTGATAGATGACACCTTATACAGGTTATTCTTTTTACCTATCCTATTTATTTCCATGAATGGGTCGAGTTTTGTAGAGGTACTGTCGGCACCACCTTAGTTTATTTCAGCTTTCATTTTTTCTTTTAATATGGTCACTCTCATGTGCTATAGGTAATAGGCTAATCAATTTGCGGAATATACCCAGTGATGCTGTCCTACTGGTGTGACTGTTTTCATAATAATAGGGTGAGTGGTCCTCTCTCACTCTGGAGGTTCTTTCCTTATCGTAAAGAAAATGATGGGTGGGGGAATATGCCTCTCAAGAAGAGCAATGTACATAATGATTACGTCGCCTTTTAATTACGATCTGGAACTATGTAGCATGGTGATCAGGTAATAGGTCTCTTGCGGAGGTGAGCCTTCCCTGAGGCATACGAAGCACATCGCTAATCCTCCCTCTCTGTACTTACTAATGTCCTTGTCCTATTAGTGGGTCGATCATTATCTCTTTCATTCAACTCATCAAGATTCTTCATCTGATTATACTTCTCTAGTGACTCTTCACTTTTGGCAAGTTTCCATTCTCTGCTTTTATACTCTATTTTTGTCTCCATTTTTCATGTCAACTAATCTCTTTATACTTTATATCTTACAGAATTATCTTAAGTGGTTAACAGTAATATTTTCATTGCAATATTTCTCTCATTACTGCTGGTGCACATAACTGTTAAATATATAAGTGCAACTGCTCATTTGATGACAATTTGCTTAGAGGATCGATTTACGCACGGTAATTCAGTTACTATTAGGTTTTTACCGCAACAGCTGTACTAGGTATTTTAACTGATATTAATACTAATTACCACTGTCTATTTTTCTGAATATTTTATATCCTATTAACAAAAAGAATCCTAGCCGTTCGTATTAAATTAGTATATTTATGGCATTCACTGTGTATATAAGTATTTGTTATATGTATTAAGTATAATTAATTTGATTTAAAAAGTTTTTATAATTACTATATAAACATAGGTGCTGACTGACTATATCTCCTGTGGTATATTATGTCATTAATTACTGCTATTCATATTCGATGTACAATTCTTAATTGTTATTATCGGACAATATTCTATTCTCAGGGTCATAGTCCCACTGTGAATTGTTTATATTTATTGTTGGTAAAGATGCAATATAGAGTAGTATTTGATATTGTCTACTCTTAATTAATATAATATATATAAAGGTATAATTGTAGTATATATATAGTAGATACTATATCATCCGCGCGAAAACATCTCATATAATTGATGAGTCTCAACGAATTTACTTCGATCCTAAGAAGATTTTCTTAAAATATAGTTATGGATTCATTTCCTGTAGTTTCCATGATTGTGCTCTTGTAAATATACTAATATTTTGCTTGGTCGCTCGTATGTGCTTCTACCTATAACTGAACTCGTAGTTTATTTGTCTTTCAGTATATCGTATGCTTATACTTACTCAATCTCGAGTGAATATGTCTAGTCTTATCTAGTTATTCTCGTCACCAGAATATGAGATATGTATGATGTTAGGTAATTT
Source organism: Trachelipus rathkii (assembly GCA_015478945.1). Classification (NCBI taxonomy): domain Eukaryota; kingdom Metazoa; phylum Arthropoda; class Malacostraca; order Isopoda; family Trachelipodidae; genus Trachelipus; species Trachelipus rathkii. The sequence goes on along the minus strand of JABUQX010011859.1, from coordinate 14,511 downwards.
CGCTCGCTAATATATAGACACAGCTTCTACATGTATAATAATACGAGGAGCGCGCCTGCGTAATTATTTTAAAATACGCAGCGCGTTCCTTTAGCTAACTTAGCTCAATCTTCGAGAATTAGGTGGGTCTATATCATCGCAGAATATACATGAAATACTGGTAGCGTCCGCAGAATTGAAGTGGTCATTTTATCGACCTGGTCAACTGTTCTGAATGCTCTCTCGATCATATATGTATATATAAATTACATTATATATATAGGGTTAGTGTACTCTGGATTACTTTACTGCTCTTGAATATATATAATATATATATATATTATAATATTATTATATATATATATATATTATATATTATATTATTAATTATATTATAATATATATATTATATATATATATATATATTAATATATATATATGTAATATATATATATATTATTATTATATATAATAATATATATTATAATATATATATATAATAATATTAATATTATATATATTTTTATTATTATTTATAATAAAGAGGCAAGCTATATATATAGTCATATGTCTCTTACACACAATTACAATGAGTTTCATCTCGAACATTCTCATTGTAGAAATAGTATGTAGGAAGTGATGCACCGTAATCTATTCCCGTGCGCAGTTAAATATATTTATATTAATCTCACAGTCATTGATCACTGTAGTCACCCGTAAAAAAAAAAAAGTTTTATCATAAATTATTGCTCCTCGTGGTAAGCCCAAGTGCTTCTCCTACCCTAAAGACCCGCGATTTCTGTCTACAGTGAGTATCTAGATCGTAGAGTAAGAATTATAGATGTTTCAAATGTGACGAGAGAAGCTCAAGTGAGTGGAATTATATATAGGTCACTAATAGGATCGCGTGTATAGTGTAGATCTTCTTAAGTATTGTATCTAGATGATGTGACGTAAGCTTCATATGTAGCCGTACTTAGTGCGTATTGTGTCTGCTCTTCAAATGTATTTGTGTAGGGCTACTTACAAGGTAGCAATAATTCTTTCTACTCATTTTCTTCTATCTCATTCTGTTTCTATATATCAATCTCTTTCGTCCATATGTATATGATGAGCTTTTTTATGTGCACAAAGATTTATGACTCGTGGTCTTATTGCGCCACACACACTAGATCAATTCCATATAAGTAGGAGTACTCAATTGTGTATATAATAGCATACTCAGAAAAAAATTTTATGACTTCTTCATGTTGAAAATTTGTTAGACTGTTGATCGTGTCAATTATTATTTAGAATATAACTTATATATAATTGGTAAATCAACTAATATAGAAAGTAATTATGGTGGAGATGTGTAATTAGCATTATGGGATCAGTGAGGTCAGGAATAGAGAATATTATTTACTAAGAGACGGATAAGGTATACGATATAGATAGAGAGTAAGCTATAGTAATCATAAGGAGGGAGGAAGAAAATGAAGCTTGTCTAAGAGATAGTACAGGAAGGAAAGTATAGAGTATATAGTATATATATTGAAGTGATGAAAGACGATATGGATATAGAAAGGAATAAAGAGAGGGATTATGTGCATAAAGTGAGTAGAAGAACTTGTGAGAAAGAGTTGTAGGAGAATTAAGAGATTGTAAGACATATTTAATCGAAAAATTATTTTAGTTTGACCTGCATTGTCACTATGCCGCTACTAAATATATGGGATTCATTATGTAGAGCTTGTGACCAATCAATCCACATATCACACCGACGTCAAGCACTTGTCTCCTTTCTCGTTTGAATAGTGGACATAAGTGAGAGCATAGCGATGGAAAGCATGTATCACTATATATACTGTCTAGATGGTAGCACGCTGGAAGTAAATTACATAGGCTATTGCAGATAGAATAGAGGGGTACAGTTATGACACTCAAAGATAAGATCACTAATGATATAGATAAGATCAATTGAAATAATAAATAGACTCAGCACTACATGAATGAAGTGAATGTTAGTGAATCATGAAAAGAAGCATTGTCATGTATTATGTTATTCATATTGCTTTCATCTTTAAACTGATAGCGACAAAGCATATTATTTAAACGAGATCCGCTGAGCGACCATAAATGTCTTAGTTCAAAGTTAAAGGTTTGAGTCTGAAAAAAGAAGATTGTAAGCAAAGCCTTAGTAAGAGTGAATAGATGATAGCTGAAGAGAGTACTATATATATATGAAATTTGGACGCTCGAAGAGGACGTACAGTAGTAGCAAATAATGAAGCTATTAACTATATAATGTGAATGTCATACTATCTCTCTAATAGCTCACACCCTCACATAGGTGTATAAAATATATGTCACGAATATATAATTAGCCAGTATTATAATTCCCTTAATAAGCTAAATACTGCCAAATTTAATGAAAAAAGAAAATGTAATTGAGAGTACTTTTTGCTATTTGAGAAAGCAGGCGAGATGAATTTAATGTACCCACATAAGTGACTATAATAGTTAGGCTCATTTAGTTCTCGGATATCATATTTCTTACAGTGGTGAAATATAGCTAGTGTAAAAGTTTTTAAACAATTTCATCTATAGATTAAGTTTAATAAGAATCGTATGATAGAATCTTACTCACGATGGTACTTTTGATTTAATGTTAAGCATACCTCTCTTTTTAGTTATTTCTATGACTGTGAATCCTACTATTACTTCAAACCTGACCAGAGAGGAGTGTGTTGTCGGGGACGGCTACCGAGTGAGGTTATATTACGCTGTTACAATACGCCATACTGAAGATGTGTACAGTTTCGCCATGTGGCAATTTCTGACTCGTGAGGAAGATCCGTGTATATTAAATACAGATCCTTGCTTAGAAAGCGGCCGCTAGTTAAAGATTCGAATTTTCTCCTTGGATTAATGTAGACACGTGATGGACAGTGATAGTGGAGTGTCATAGTACGCTCTCGCGGAGACAGCAATCCAATACGATTTTATGCGTTTAATCTTCTTCTCCAATTAGACAAATACATTAATAACATAGTGTTCGCAGACGCAATATGCAACATTGCGACTTATCTTAGATAAAGATATACTAGACACAGTATAGGAAAACAAGATATTGAAGAATTATTATAAGTTATAGAGTTAATGAAGGAAACTTATATGTGAATTGTTCACTACATACATACTATATAAGCACTCATATTGTATCGACTCGTCATGTATATACAAGTAAACGACGTCTACATTGATATATATTATATCAAGAATATATAAAATATGTCAATATATTAATAAGGGGTAAAGAAATTATCAGCATAGTACACTCATACTATATAGGGTTATCATTTGAAAATTCCGATATAACATTACATACAATTTTCTCCTAATACGCATAGTTGTTCGCTTCCCAACCTTTTCGAGAGCGTACTTTGTGTAATACAATGCATTGTTAGATTACACTCAAAGAATGGTGGAGGTAACGGACAGGTATCGAGACATTTAACAATCAATTTCTCTTCGTATTTAGATGAATTTTACGCAGTGAGCACTCTAAGGTAGTCTCTTCTCTTATTGAGTCACATGACATACGCTTAAATGTGTTCTCAAGTTATATGAATGAAATCTACTCTGAGAACACCAGCTGAATTGCCATATTTGCATCACCTCCCTCTACAGTTTTGATCCACTACAAGTGTATGATCTCCGTAATGTTATGGAGAGCTCCCTTCGAGTTATCATAGCTACATACCGACAAAGGGCGCCAAGATAAGGATATTTACAGTGTCATCGACTCACAGCGTGAGTCAATGGATAAATATTACATCGCGTCAGTGAAAAAGCATATGATCGGGATTCTCATGGTTGATATAGATATATCTCTTACTCACTGACATGATGGTTTTGTATATATATATTGGAATTGACCTATACTTACTGCACCATCTTGCTCATGATTCTATACACTCTACGTGTAGACTCATGAGTATCCATGCGTGTTTAGGTGATATTGTCATAGATAGCTAGTGAGATAGTGGATATATATGTATATTTCACTATATATATATATCATAATATAGGTTAGTAGTGATACGATGAGAATATATAGTAAAAGTACGTACCGAAAGAGTGCTACACAGGTACTCACACAACTATGAGTTGCTATCTAGGTCAGCATCGGTTAGAGGGTGATATACAGTGTGACACGCTCCTGGCGCAGATGTAGTGACTTGATTACCCCGTAATCATATGTGGTAGTATATAATTGACTCATATACTCTTGCAGCTAAGACTGCTATAATTTATGACCTATGTTAGTGAAGTGTATTGTACGTCTTATGATATAGTTAGAAGTGACATAAACAGTCTGATAGGGGTCATATACCCCTTATCAGCTCAAATAATCTCTACATTGGTGTAATGAGACTGTTGGTCTAATGTCCTAGTAGTATCACATTGTATACGGTGTATCATAATACTCAGAAGGAGTTGATTGTTCCTACCCATTATTGGAGAGAGTGAAGGAGATTCGCGGAAGAATCACCTATTGATAGATAGGCATAATATATATAGGGACATTAAACCAAGTTGTATTATGAAAGGGCGCTGAGTAATAGGATGAATAGATATAATATTACGAGAGTGGATATAGTCGCAGAATCACGTTATACATAGTAAACATTGTTAGCTGTTTCTTGATTATGACTGACTAATAAGCACGCGAGGGATTCTTTCAGTGTCAACTCAGTTAGAGTGCGTGCTGGCCTAGAGTTTTCAGTCCCTCAATAGAGGTAGTATATTATCATACTATGGATAATAAGTAGATGCGTAGAAAGCCGAATATAGGTATGTTAGGTGGATAGTCTGTAGTGCCAACTTGCTAGTAATAAATAGTGCTAGATATGTAAGATTTCTGGTATATAACGTCCTATATAGGGATATTACAGCTAGTTTATAATAAGTATTTTATATGAATTTAAAGAGATATTATGTGGTGTCCAATAAAATAGCGTAACGGGACACCCAATCTCAAAGAAAATGCACTCTCTTACTATTACTACGTCAACTTTACCACTGAAGGTTGTTGATTTTTATGATTATGTGGCGTCACGCACTCAACTAAAATTCTCTCTTTTCTGGAAAAGGATGAGGCTGATGCCTGATGGTGGCGAAACTCGGAGCTCATTGGCGCAAGTACTGCAATAACATGATATATAACTGATGTGTAAAGAGTTATACTGTGTGAGATTTGGATATCGAATAAACTGACAGAACTCTGCTGCTTCCGGCTGAACGTGCTTTTATTGCCAGTTATTATAAAAGAAAACGTTCTGTGGAATCATTTTGAGAACGCGAGTTAGACAGTGTGATTTGATTGTGTATCTGAAGTGTGGAACAGATGGATGTAAGTAAGTATGTCGAGAAAGTTGAAGAGAAGAATATTATTAATGAGTATATTAGTTATAGCACTGTCTCTTTATTCCTGATATATAGTAATAGCGAGCTGAAATTAGGTCCACTAGAGCTTATTGTGAATGAAAGCAGTGCACAGTGATTGAAATTACGTTAGTAAATGTCCTAACTCTATCTATATAGGTGTAGTTATTACATAATTGTAAACATTAACGTTTGAAGAGTAATGAGTTGTACCAATACTCAGTGTTATAGATCTTAATAGGAGATTTTATACGATTCACGAGGAAGTAATGATAATAAAAAATGATATAATATAGTAATTTGTACGATTAGTTGAGCCTAGTATAGTAGGTTAAACGTTAAAATACATTATAAGATCATGACCTGTAGATGAATCATCAATCACTAGCGGTCACTATATAGCACCAACAATAGTGTGTATAAGATGTAGATATGATCATCAAATAATAGATAATGTCATTAATTTTAGTTAGACAGTTATAATAAAACAAAATGTATAGGTATTATAGGCATTAAAATATAGGATAAGTAAAGGATAAAACACTAGTTAGAGTTGAAATAATGAAATAGTGTAAACCATAAGTGTTTATATATATATATATATATATTTATAAAGTAATATATAATATGTGTAATAAGAGAAAATATGTAGATAGTATACCAGAAAGTGACTGTGTTATATTATTAATATGTAAATTGAAGAAATGCTCGTATCTCACCTAGTAAGGCGGGTTCTCATAGAAAATTATATAATAATATATAATACTTCAACGCGTCATTGACGCGCATGAGCTACTTGAAGAAGTTAGTGAAAAAGCGAAAGATAAAAGTTTATCAAGATAAAATTAAACGAGATACGACAACTTAGATAAATGTTCTTCAATTGCAAGGGAGATTTGACGTACATCTTACAATATATAATCTATAATTACAATGTGAAGGTAGTCGAGGAAGTAATAGAGTTATATAATATTCAGGAAGATAAGTGATAATCACGAGTCCATTCCGCCATCGAAGCCACACCGAGAGAACAGTATAAGTCCGCACAATATATTCTCAAATGAAACGAATGTAAAAGACGTTATTTTCTCGCGAGCGCTCTAGAGATATAGTTGCAGTGTGCAGACGACTCTCCTATCCGGTAAAAGGAAGTTACTAGGCGTGCATAATATACTCATGAGAGTATCGCTCATGCTTCCTGATTGATCAATATATTTGTAGAATTCACAGTAGTATAGTGTATAATAAGTAAGATATAGCGATATATATATAGCAACTTGACAAGAAGTCGAAGATAAATATAGAACCATAATTATTAGGTTAGTCTTAGTAATAGGATAATAATAAGATGAGAGATAAATAAATCATACTTATACTTGTATCGGGACTAATACTCTCCTCAGAACAGAAGGTAGTAGCTTGAGATAGTATATAAATTGAATGAGAAATATGTACTTTACACCAATCTGAGAAAAGTGAATGACAGTACAGAAAAGGGATGAGTAGATCTTAGAGAAGAATATTACAAAGAAAAAATTGATGTAGATTAATAATAACACTCTAAGTAACGATGGAACTAAATAGCTACAGATCAAACATACAGTAGAGAGTATAAAGTGATGAGAATGATAGACGAATGATGTAAGAAGAAGACTGACGAGTAGCCATTGAAGAGAACCGAGAGAGAGAGAGAGAGAAGAGAGAGAGGAAGAGAGAGAGAGATGTAAATATTTTTAGCTTATACAGAAAGGCTAAGTCGCGATGAGAAGTAATAGTGCATAAAATTGTCTTAAATAGGTTTAAGAAATATTTTATGAGAGTCAAACATCGCTACTCTGTGTAATAAGATAAATAAATAGTAGAGTATTGTTATGGAAGCAGTAATACCATTTAGTAGTAAGGATTTGATACAGAGGCGAGTAGAATAATAAATAAATAACTTTACGAGGAGCATGAGAAATAAATGCTATAAGGTAGCTAATTTGAGTAAGTAAAGATCGAGAAGAAGAAGAATATGTAGATGTAATTATAATATGCTCTTAAGAAGTATTGAGTTACTTATATAAGAGTACTCATATTAGTGAAGATATTATCTTTCATAAGATATAGTATTAGAAGAAGTGATGTAAAGTATATATTAAAACTGATACAGGATAGCATTGAAGAAATTATTAAGATAATGTAGTGAGAAATATGCAATGAGTAAGTATTGGCTGAGAGTAATTAGTGGGAAAGTGAGCTATTATAGATTATACTCGATAGATATAGGAGTATGAGGATGGAGTTCGCGAATAGTAGAAAGCGTAAAAAGGAAAAGTTCTTTAAAACGACGGAATACCGAATAGTTTCTCGAACCGTATCATACTTACATCGTTGCTATATCGGTTATGAATAAGATGGAAAGATGTACCGATAGTACGTAAGTGCTCGCAAATTGTTACGTGTTACTATTCGCATCTAGAGAAAATAAATGAATCAAATACTATATTTTTATGACCTGCGAATGTGACCATAGCACCATTAAGGTAAATAACGTAATTATACCTTACACAAGATAAAAGTATAGCGAACTTTTATCGCAGGATATATTAATAAGAAATTATACAATGGGAATTACTGTTAAATGATGATATTACGGTTATTGAATGAAGATGAGTGAAACTTATGAGTTCATTTGAATAAAGCTCTACAAGTTGAGAATAGACAGATCATATAAGCGAGATAAACAGTCGAGTCGTCTCTAGTGTCAAATGTAGGAACCCTCAAACCATGGTTCTAATCATTTGCTATAGATAGTGTAACTTCATTAAAGATCCAATCTCGTCTACACTCATATCTTACAAATTGTGAATATTTTATCTACTTTCGGACTGGAGTGTCTAAAATTGGTGACAGCTAGAACAGATGAGGTCATGATGTGTATTAATACTGCTCTAGCTTTTTTGCTCTCAAAACTCGGTCCAACAATCTCCCACTTACTCTATGGTATTTATCCTCCTCTGACTCATTATATGAGAGAGTGTTCCTTTCCGATCACTTGTCTTCACTGGTCAAAGTAGGCCAAATTTATATATTGTTTTTCTTGAATGTAATCCCGTCCTGTGCGCCTAACTTTATACATTCACTTTCATTTAATATATCATATAATCACATCGTCAGAAGTGAGTGACTTTCTTTTTTCATCTACTCTCACTTTACTTTTATCTGTGTTAAGACTGATATTTGATTGCTCACTGCAATTTCTTTAAAACATCCATTAAGTTTCACTTTCTCCACTACGTGATGATCTTCAGTACTATATCAGATAAGTATATTTATATACCTCTATATACTATACGTATTACTATATAATTATATCTATTATTATATATCATATCTATATATTATAAACTGTTGTATATATATTTTGTTAGACAAAAAGCCATGAATACAATATGATTTTTTGTCAAGGCTTCACTTTATAGATTAACAGTTATTTCCTGCGTTTTCTAATATAACACGGATTATTATTATTTATTATTCTTATTATTTTCATTATTATTTATTATTTTATTATTATTATTTTTATTATTATTATATTATTATTATTTTATATTTATATTTATTATATTGTTATTATTATTTGGTATAGCTGTGTTTAGTGAAGGAATGCAAAGTAGTATATTATATATAGTATATATATTATATATATATATATATTAGATATAATTTATATATAATATAATATAAATAATATTGTATATTATTATATATATATATATATTATTATATATATATATATATAATTATATATATATTATATACTTATATATATATATAATACTTGTTAAAATTAATATATATATATATATAGTATATATATATATAATATTATAGTATATATATTATATATATATAATTTATATATATATAGTATATATTTTATATTTGAAGATATAAAATTAATTTTTATTTTTGCAAAAAGTTGAGCGCAATTTCTCAACACTTGTTGGTTTTTTCTTTCTGTAATTTCACTTCGCAATGTAATATTGTGAAGGTTAAGCTTTTCTTGTTTAGCAGACTGGAAACCGCGCCCCATTGTAGCTGACATATATCTATTTCATTTTAAACATTGTTATTCAGAGGATTTTGGGTAATACCATGCTTTCCTTCTACTGTACTGAAGTGATCCCTTATTAGGGGACCGACGGGCCGAGTTCCTGGCTGGTGACGGCGGCGGGCGGGCGGGCGGGGGCGGTGGCCGGGGCGGGACAATCTGCCGCGTGACCGGGGCCGGGGCCGGCGGCCGGTGGCCGGGCCGGCGGTTAGTAAAATTAGAGAATGTAAGTCAAAAGACTGAAAGTCTTAAAAACTAGAATGAATTTTTGAATATTTCATTAATCTAATAATTTTGCCTCCAAAGAGAGAAATACAAAATTTATAAAATCAAAATGATATTTCGAAAGGAAATTTTATAGAAAAAAGATTGACTTCTTTCTCGAACCGACATAAGTTGTTTAATAGTGTAATGATAAATATATATTATTATATTATAATAATATTAATATGTATCTTATATATATATATAATAATTAAGTATAGATTATATATTATTAAGTAATCATTACCTATATAATACTATATATTACTTTAGGTATATATAAGTATATATTATTATATTATGATATTATTATATTATTATTTATACATATATAATTATATATAAATTATATATATAATTTTATATTTTATATTATATCATATATTACATATATATATATATTAGTATATATATATATATCTATTATATATATAGTATATATTATATAATATATTATTATATATATTATAATATGAAAACACTTTAATTAATCGTATACATTATGTACTACATTGTGTATATTGAAAGACAACAGAAGGAATTGAAAACCACTAGAAATAAACTAGATATTAAATTTCTTTAAACTTAAGAAGTTTCATTTCGAGACTTTAACAGCAGTCTACACCTCTCAGAACTACAATGAAATATAATTTAATTTAACAAATTAATTAAAACGTAAAATTATATAAAAGTAATTTATTATCATAGTAAAAGAACAAAAGGCGACAAAATATATTTATTCACTTTCTTTATGATGTTAAGAATTTAGTTTTTTCAGATAGGTATTTTCTTGTAATTTGATCCAAAATTAAAAAATCCTTCAGATATATTGAAATTACACTTAGTAGAAATGAAAAGATTCTAATAATTGAATTAGATTTTTATCTGTAGATTTAAATAAAAAATTTGCACCTTCCCAATCGACGATATGATCATTTTGAGATAAATGCCAAAAATGGCATTACTCTCGTTCCCTCTTCTAACTTCACCTTTATGTTAATCTAATCTAACCTTGAGGGTCTTTAAAGTTTCACCAAAATAAGAGTTCGCACATGAGAAACAAGGAATCTTATTAACTCCACCAGCCACTTCCAATTTAGAAGTATTTATTTTTAATTAAAATTTGTGAAAGAGTATCAGGAAAACTAAAAACAATTTTTATATCAAATAAACGATTAAGCATAAACTTGATGTCAAAAAGTTGAGGTGAAAAAGGGATGACTTTAATATTTTCAGATATGTAGGATGTGTTTCCTCAACCCCAAAAAACTAGAGTAAGCATGTTTATATTTTCGATAAATGTTAAAGAGAATGGGAGATAGGCTAACTGTTTCCAGAAAGTTCGAGAAGATATAAGTCATTTCTTGTTTAAATTTTCAGGATCACCGATAGTTGAAAGATCTTAAAAACTATTAAAAATAATATTATTTTTAATTTAGAGCGGCCATGAGAGGAAAAAAATGAAAGCAATTGGTTCGTATCGTGTGGGTACACATAAACTTTAAAGATAAAGAGTTCCATTCTGTATTGTTCAATTTGTCTTTATCTCAATGCAACTTGTATTCATAGGTAACAAAAACGCTAAAAGGAGAAGGCCTTGATGAAGCCCCTACATGGAAAAGAAGTATTCTTACTATGGTAATGACATTCGATCAACATATCTTTTCCATGAAATTACTTGAGAATATAGGGGGGGCCTGTGGAAAGAGTCTGGTTTCATAATATTCTATATAAATATTGGCTAAGATAGGAATCAAACTACCACCCATACTTGACCAAATATTTTGTCGATAAATTATTATGAAGTAATACATTTTGGACATAAAATTTGTAAGCAATTAATAATTGTGGGGGTTGGGAATAGGACCATATGAGGTAACAAAAATTGGACAAAAATACGAAATGTTGTGAAATTGAGGACATTGGTAAATCGACTAGTAACGTCAAAACTAGTTAAACAATGATTAAAAGGAATGAATCTGCCTATTTTGTCTATAAAGTCCTTGGCATTTTTTATATGTGTGGAAGATACTGTGCCTAATAAGGACGAGAGAAAAGCAGGCCAGCCACTATTTAATTTAGAAATAAAGCATCATTTTTCCAATCTCGAAGAAAATTTCTTAACATCATCTTAAGAAAAGTGAATCAATTTTTTGTCGCTTTTTGTTCTTTTACTTGTAATAATTTTTGTACTTTTTTTTTAGTTTTTTATTAATTTGTTAAAATTAAATTATTTTGATTGTTAGTTCTGAGGAGGAGACTGCGTTAAAGTCTCGAAACGTAAACTCTTATATTTTTTTAAAGAAATTTAATGATCCCTGTTTATTTCTTCTAGTGGTTTTTTAATTACTTTGTTCTTTACATTAATAGAGTTTGAGTTGAAGTAAAAACTCTTTAATTTATTTGTTATATATATATATATATATATAATATATAATATATATTATATATATATATAAATATAATATATATATATTTATATATATATTATATATATAGTATATATAGTATTTATTATTATATATATTAATTTATATATATGATATATATATTATATATTATTACTGATATTATAGTATATAGTATATAGTATATATATATTAATTCAGGTTAAATTAAATAATTTTGAAAGGATTTCGGAAATATTTGAATTTTCTTGAAATATTTAGCTTTAATAATAAATAGCATTAATATTTTTAACCATTTATTATTTCCTTTTTTCCGAATTCGTTTGATATATCAAAATTCGATATTTTTATGTTAAAACTCGGAAAATTTATAATTTGGCCTCAATTTTAATTTGAATCATAGTAAATTACCAAAAAGAAAAAATTGATTATATTTTAGATAATGTTTATATATTTTGCACTCAAATTATAACTAATAGGCGAGTAAGGAAATTAAAATAAGTTTTTTTATTTTGCTTTGAATTAACCTCTATTATTTTAGATGTAAATTTACAGTTAACCCCGGTAGGAAAACCCCGGTTTTTCCTGATTTTTGGCGGGGGCGGGTCGCTAACAAATGGCCGGTAGTTGGCCGGGAGCCGGGGGCCGGGGCCGGGGCCAGGCGGGGCCGGGGCCAGGGCCGGGGGCCGGACGGGGACGGGCCGGGCGGGGACGGGGACGGGGGCCGGGGGCGGGGCGGGGCCGGAGGCCGGGGCGTGGACGGGACCCGGGCCGGGGCGGGGCCGGGCCGGGGCCGGAGCCGTGTCGGGTTCCTTATCCTTATTGGATGAAGATGTGTGTTTATCGATTTTACTCTCTTAGACATTTAACCTCTTACGCAGCGTTTCTGACACCTTTTTTCCCTATTCTTTTCATGAGGTTAGCTGTGTTGTGGAGTTGGTATTTACTGCTGCTCCAAATGCTACCTTGTTGTATTAGTTTTGTAAAACCGTTCGTTGCAAGAAGTTTTTATTTAGTGTTTATCTGTGCATTAATATTTTTTGTTATAGTTATATTTTTTTGTGGTGTTTTAGTTTTTACATATAGATGATGTAATTATTTAGTAATTGTGTTGGTGACTTGTGAATAGTGTTGGCCGTTGAGATGTAATAAGTTTTCTCAAAGTGTATGTTAATAACTATTTGTGGTGAGAGTGATACATAAGAAAATTGAAGAAGACCTGCGGTAAATTATTGGGGTGCTATGTTTCACGTGCGCGCTACCTTGCATTGTCATTGGAGTTTGGGAAATTACAGGCTATATTTAACATATAAAGTATTGATTATAAATATTATTTTTTAGCTAACATTTATTTTATATTAAATATAAAGAATCAAGTTTTTTTCAGTGATTTAATTTATTTAATATATCAGTTTAATTTTCGTGTTTTCTATGCTTTATCATGCATTTCAATTAATATTGAATGGAAAACGTAAGACTTGCGCAATAACGTGAATATTTTGTGAACACCATCACCGAATCGACTTATTCACTTTTATATTTATCAATATTTTTCGTTGTAAATTACCCCAAATCCGATGGTAAACTAAGTCATATATATTTATTTTCAATAATAATTAATTTTTTCGATATACTATATATAGGTGATAATTTTATAATATATTATATCTATATATAATATATATATATATATATATATATATATATAATATATATAGCTATAATTTTTCATCATCATTATCTCTATTCATTGCTATCATACAGACATCATTCTCTCTTCACTTATCTCTTGTGTTAGAAAATTGCTTGATCTGCATATGAGATACTGAGAAGTAGTTACACACAAAGATTTATCATATCACATAGAAACTTAGTCTTTTTTCTACTGATTTTTTAAGCTCTTCAAACAAGTGTTAATTTATATATTCCACTGAAGTCTTATTATGCATATATGCCTACTTATTTTTAAAAAACTAGATTATTGCTATATAATATGGGATAAGGGATCAACTTATTGAGTCCTCCTTGTCGACATGTTTTCTTCACGTTTACTGACTTATTTGCTTTTAGTGTTATGAGCTTGTAGTATTTTTTTTATTAAATATGTGTTACTATTTTCTACTCATAGGCCCTCGTACTCGTAAATGGATACCAGTATAAATATATTTTTTGGCTCAGAAATCTAATTTATGTCTAATTAGTTGACAAAAAATCTTTTCTGAGTGTGAGATTCTATATGATGCACTTTTGCTTCGAAGGATTAGAAATCTTCATATATGGCTAGGGGAGTAAACTTATGTTATGTTCATTACTGAATACTCTCATTCTCTCTCT
>JABUQX010011858.1:62500-77716 GCA_015478945.1 Trachelipus rathkii | reverse complement strand
CGACCTTTTTGGGCCTGGACCTTTTTGGGCAACCCAAATTTTTTTGAGGAACCCAAATTTTTTGAGAACCCAAATTTTTTGAGAACCCAAATTTTTCAGGAACCCGAATTTTTTGGCAACCCTTATTTTTTTGGCAACCCTAATTTTTCGGCAACCCTAATTTTGCAACCCTTTCGAAGAAGGGTTGCGCCAAACGGTTGCGTAAGCAACCGTTGTACGTACCCCACCCTAATTTTCGACCAAACCTTTGGTCATCCATGGGTATTTGACCCACGGTAATTTTTTGCCCTTCCTTTAGGGACTTAAGCCCCTTTTTTGATGTCTTAACCTTGTTTAACCATGATATTTCGACCTTGACCTTGCCAGATACCGTGAGTCATTTTTGGCCCACGGTTAATTTTTGGTACCCTTCTTAGGGGCTTAGCCGTTTTTTGATGTGCTTTAACCTTGTTTAAACCATGATATTTCGAACCTGGACCTTGCCAGATACCGTGGGTCAATTTTGGCCCACGCGTAATTTTTGATCTTCATTTAGGGGGCTTAGCCCGTTTGGGATGTCTTTACCTTGTTTGACCATGATATTTCGGACTTTACCTTGCCATATACCATGGGTCAATTTTGGCCCACGCCAATTTTTTGGCCACTCGTGTCCCACCCGTCACAATATTTTCGTTTTCCGTAACTTGAACGCATGTATGGATCTTTCCTAACTTGAACACCTACACCACACAACACACACACACACACACACACACACACACACACACCACACACACACACACACCACACACCACACACACCACACACACCACACAATACACACACTCACTATGACACTTATACACACATTCACTTTGACACTACACTTACCCATAGACACTTACATTTACACTTACACACACACACACACACACACATCACTTACACTTTAAACCCACATTCACGTATTGACACTTATTTCACTATAACAACTTACATTTTCCCATAGACACTTACTTTACACTTTTATACTCACGTACAAACACACTACCATCCCTTTGGTCGTCCATGGGTCAATTTTGACCCACGGTAATTTTTT
Organism: Trachelipus rathkii; assembly: GCA_015478945.1. Classification (NCBI taxonomy): domain Eukaryota; kingdom Metazoa; phylum Arthropoda; class Malacostraca; order Isopoda; family Trachelipodidae; genus Trachelipus; species Trachelipus rathkii. The sequence goes on along the minus strand of JABUQX010011858.1, from coordinate 76,638 downwards.
GTCCTTCCTTTAGGGACTTAGCCCTTTTTTTGATGTCTTAACCTTGTTTGACCATGATATTTCGCCCCTGCCCTTGCCAGGATTACCATGGGTCAATTTGACCCACGGTAATTGATGGCTTTGATGCTTCCCAATCACCTGTAAGAAGTATACCTAGGGATATTCTATTAGTGTTCTATGAGTATTAAATGAGTGCCAGGTGAGTTCCAAGTGAGTGCCAATGAGTGGCCAATGAGTGCCAAGTGAGTGGCAAGTAGTGACAAGTGAGTGCCACATATGAGTGCCAAGTGAGTGCCACATAGTGCCAACTGAGTGCCACTTTTTTCAAGCCTTTTCTAGCCTCCCCTGAGCCCGAATAGCCCTAATATGGGTGGCTACCCCTAGGTAATATTAAGTATGAGGATTCGATTGGTGTATATTACAACCTGCTAGGATGCTTCCTACTATGAGTTAGTATTTTTCTACCACTTATAGCCTATATATATATATATATATATTACTTGCACACCACACCTACACACATTTACACTATGACACACTTATACACCACATTCACTATGAACTTATACCACGCTATGACACTTATAAGCGCTATACTCTCCATAGAAACTTTACATTAAACCATATACACCTACACTCACACCCACACACAGGATTACCCACTTACGTTTTACACCCAACACACTTGATTATTTTTTGATTGCCTCAACTTTGACTGCCTCAACTTTGATTTGGCCTCAGCATTTCCAATGCCTCAACTTTGATGCCTCAACTTTGAAGGTTCATCATCTTTGATGACTCACCTTTGATGACGTCATCTTTAATACCGTCTATATTGATGATTCATCTTTGATGAAATCATCTTTGATGGCTCATCTCTACCCTACATTAAAGAACAGAGTTAATATTAATGTCTTCCCCTAGTTCATAAGCTAACCACCAAGGCGCAGCGTGCGCCCTCCGCGTGAAGGCTGACAACCCCGCCCACCCGCAGGTGCGACCCGCCGCGTCCCCGCCCGCCGCGTTCCCGCCCGCCGCGTTTCCCACCCGCCGCGTGCGCCCGCAGGCGCAATATTACCGCCGCCGCGTGCGCCCGCAGGCGCAATATCCCCGCACGAATGAAAAATATTATATATATATACTTAAGAGTCATTCATTTTTATTTCATACTTAAACATTTCAAAGAATTTTCTTTTCAAATATACTATGAAGTTCATTCATTTTATTTCACTTACTTAAACATTGTTTATTAAAAAATATTTTCCGCGAAACCTAAAACTGTAACTCAGTTACAGACATCTTTTATATTTTACTTAATACTTTTTAATTTATAAATTTTTAAAAAATTGTATGTAAGAAGAAAAAAAACCAGAGTGTCTGATGTATAAACATTTTATTTTACTACAATTGTGTACGAAATATTTATTAAAAACATTAACATTACATACCTTAAAACAGTAAATCGGTAAATCAATAGAGGTGTTACCTAACACCTAAGGATTGTATGCCTTTTTGTTACTGCTTTACGGCTTTAACCTCAGTTTACTGCTTTAACTTTCTTGCTTTACTTGCTTAAACTAATATACAATTACATACCTTTTAAAGCAGTTAAATCAGAAATCAATAGAGGTGTTACCTAACACCTTAAGGGAAAATAGGATGCTTTTGTTTATAGCTTTACTGCATTTAACTGTTCTGCTTTACTGCTTTTAACTTTCTGCTATTACTGCTTTAACTTTCATATACATTTACATACCTTAAAGGCAGTAAATCAGTAAATCCAACTAACCTCTTACCTAACACCTAAGGATTAGTATGCTTTGTGTTTTACTGCTTTACTGCTTTTTAAACTCATGTTTTACTGCTTAACTTTCTGCTTTACTGCCTTTAACTCATATACATTACCATACCTTTAAAGCAGTAAATCAGTAAATCAATAGAGGTGTTACCTAACACCTAAGGGAATAGTATGCTTTTGTTTTACTGCTTTACTGCTTTAACTTTCTGCTTTACTGCTTTAACTCATATACATTACATACCTTAAAGCAGTAAATCAGTAAATCAATAGAGGTGTTACCTAACACCTAAGGGGATTAGTATGCTTTTGTTTTTTCTGCTTTACTCTTTTAACTTTCTGCTTTACTGCTTTAAACTTTCTGCTTTACTGCTTTAACTTTCAGCTACATTACAACCTTAAAGCAGTAAATCAGTTTAAATCAATTAGAGGTGTTACCAACACCTAAGGGAATTAGTATGCTTCTTGTTTTACTTGCTTTACTGCTCTTCAACTTCTGCTTACTGCCTTTAACTTCTGCTTTACTGCTTTAACTCATATGTTTTACTGTTTTAACTCATATATTTATTAACATTATGTTTTTTATTTTGTTTTAATACTTTTTATTTATTTTATTATTATTTTTATTTATTTTTATTATTATTTTTATTAATTTTTATATTTTATTATTTTATTTTATTTTTATTATTATACTTAGTGTTATTTACTTCATGCCTATTGTTATTATTATTTAGGACACACATTCACTATGACACTTATACACACATTCACTATTGACACTTATACACACATTCACTATGACACTTATACACACATTCACTATGACACTTATACACACTTACACTTATACACACATTCACTATGACACTTATACACACATTCACTATGACACTTACATTTAGCCATAGACACTTACATTTACACTTATACTCACACCCAGATTTACTTACATTTACACTTACACACACACACACACAGATTTACTTACACTCACACACAGATTTACTTACACACGCAGATTTTACTTACACACATAACATATAATTATTAAAAACATTTTATGTTTTTAAATTAAACACGTACATTTATATTACTCATTCAAATATAACAAATTATTTCAAAGTTTCTTAAAACTTCTATAATAAATCAATCATTATCTTTGAACAAAGAAATTATTATTAACTGTTAATACTTTTTGTTTATAAATTTTATAACTATCAAGTTTTAAAATAACTTTTACTAAAATTTTATGAAATTTTATTAAAAACATATATTTTACGTACCTTAAAGCAATAAATCAGTAAATCAGTAAGGTCAGCCCCTAGCACCCCTCTACACCAAGCTATGCCACGTTATGTTCTATTTTTGACTTTACTGATTTACACATCTTTAGCCATGTAATAAGTATAAAAATAACAAAATAAGTTCTTCTCTGCTAACATAACATGTATTTTATTAAAATCTTTTTAAGTTCTTATTTAAAAATAACAATTATTCACTTACATTTATATTATTCGCTCGATGTTAACTAAAAATATTTCAAAGTTTTTTAAATAATTCGGATTTTCTTTATTATTATTATTATTATTATTATTATCTATGTACATTGACAATCCATCACGAGAAAACACAACAACCCGCACTCCTTACAGATACGAAACTGACCTCTCTCTGTAAAATGTGTTGAAATAACTACTTTAGGCCTAAAATTAGGATAATCCTTTTTATATCCCGGGGCGATTTAGACCTAATTCCAGGTCAAAATATATTTCAAACTGACCTTTTTCTGTAAAATGTGGTGCAATAACTACGTTAGGCCTAAATTTAGGCTTAAATTTAGGATAAGCCTTTTTGTATCCCAGGCTGATTTAAGCCTAATACCAGGTCAAAAGGTAATTCCAGTATAGACAAAGAATTCGAGATCAATTGTTGATTATTATTTTATAAATATATTTCAAACTGAAACATGCTGGATCGGTAAGAAGGAAATGTTTACCTTTCTTGTGAGTGGACGGAGTAATCCTTATCTCTATATGACGGCGCATGTGATTGGCCGGGAATTATTTTATCGCTTTTTGCTTTTTAGGTATGTAAAAACATGTTTTTTCATATCCTGAGCCTTATCTGTGAATGGATGGAAGGTGTGTGTTTTATTATCTTTTAGACCAAAACTCATTTTAAAAATCATAATCGTTTTAGCTGGTAAGCGGGGCACAAGCTCTCTGGTTTGTAATAAAAGTGTTCTATTTTCACTAAGTGTATATCATGAATCACCTTAACAAGTATACCTCAATACAAGACATTATCCAGTGGGAAATCAAGATCCCCGGAAGTAGGGTTTCATTCTTATATAAAAGAAAACCCGATGGATTTGATTTTTTCAAGTGTGCTACCCAATCACCCTGTTATAATACCAAGCGTATTTTCGTGAGTCCAGATGAATTACTTTGTATATGTAATCACACTGAAGAGTGGCTTACAGAATACTTTAAACCAAGTTCAGCTTTAAACTGGACCGAAACAGTTATTAGCCTGTGCGAAGAAACCAGCGATAAGCAACTTACTCTAGCATTTTATAAACATCAAAAAACATAATCAGTTTGGAAGTTAGATTATGGGCGAGAAATAATGAAACAGCAGTATTTGAACCTACATCATTTGGATTCTACATTTCAGGCCTAACGCAGATGAAATATATGTTAGAGGTACGTAAGCGAATGTTAATGCAACTGAAGAAGACATTTGTGCTATCTAATTACGTAACCGTAATTCATTACATGTTATACCAAGAATACTACGCATTTAAGAAAACCCTGATTGATGATCCTACGCCCATCATCGATCGCTTCCTAAGTTCTATAGACGTACAGAAATTCATTTATCTACTTAGAAAACAATGGCAAGAAAGTATTTATGCAGGTGACCCCGAATGTAAATATACTATGATATCTGAGCGGGAACTTTTTACGTATGTGTTAACTGAAGGTATTACTGAGATACGAAACTATATCATCGATAATGATATAAATGATTGGCATATTTGCAAAGATTTAGAGAATTTTAATATAAAATAATCATAAACATCTTGTGTAAAAATGTATGTGGAAGTGTTATATATAATAATATTCCTGTATTATATTTAATGTGAACCTTATATATAAAATCATTGTAAATATATTTAACACTCTTGTATATATTTAATTTTGGCATTATATATAATACAGGAATATTATTATATATAACACTTCTATTATATTATATTAATATAATATATATTTAATATTTTATATATATTATATATATATATATATATATATATATATATAGTATATATATATATATATATATATATATATATATATATAATTATAAGATATTGATTATTAAATTTCTAATTATATAGTAAAGTTTTTATTATCCTTATTTTTACTTTCTTAAATAAATATTTACATGTATGTTAAGAGTTTAAATAAACGAGCCCCAGGTTCAGGATATGAAAAAACATGTTTTTACATACGTAAAACCACAAAAGACGATAAAATAATTCTCGACCAATCACATACGAGGTCATATAGAGATAAGTATTACTCCGTCCACTCACAAGAAAGTGTAAACATTTCCTTCTTACCTGCTTAAAGGATCTTACCGATCCAGCATGTTTCAGTTTGAAATATAATTTATAAAATAATTAATAACATTGATTCTCGAATTCTTGTCTATACTGGAATTACCTTTTGAACCTGGTATTAGTCTTAAATCAGCCTGGGATACAAAAAAGGCTTATCCTAATCCTAAATTTAAGCCTAAATTTAGGCCTAACGAAGTTATTGCACCACATTTACAGAAAAAGGTCAGTTTGAAATATATTTTGACCTGGAATGAGGCCTAAATCGCCCGGGATACAAAAAGGATTTATCTTAAATTTTAGGCCTAAAGGTAGTTATTTCAACACATTTTACAGAGAGAGATCAGTTTCGTATCTGAAGGAGTGCGGGATTGTTGTGTTTTCTTGTATGGATTGTCAATGTACATAGATAATAATTAATAATAATAATAATAATAATAAAGAAAATCCGAATTATTTAAAAAACTTTGAAATATTTTTAGTTAACATCGAGCGAAATAAAAATGTAAGTGAATAATTGTTATTTTTTAAATAAGAACTTAGAAATGATTTTAATAAATACATGTTATGTTAGCAGAGAAGAACTTATTTTGTTATTTTTATACTTATTACATGGCTAAAGATGATGTAAAGCAGTAAGTCAATAGAACATAACGTGGCATAGCTTGGTGTAGAGGGGTGCTAGGGGCTGACCTTACTGATTTACTGATTTATTGCTTTAAGGTACGTAAAATATATGTTTTTAATAAAATTTCATAAAATTTTAGTAAAAGTTATTTTAAAACTTGATAGTTATAAAATTTATAAACAAAAAGTATTAACAGTTAATAATAATTTCTTTGTTCAAAGATAATGATTGATTTATTATAGAAGTTTTAAGAAACTTTGAAATAATTTTAGTTATATTTGAATGAGTAATATAAATGTACGTGTTTAATTAAAATGTTTTAATAAATTATACGTTATATGTGTAAGTAAATCTGTGTGTGTAAGTAAATCTGTGTGTGAGTGTAAGTAAATCTGTGTGTGTGTGTGTGTGTAAGTGTAAATGTAAGTAAATCTGGGTGTGAGTATAAGTGTAAATGTAAGTGTCTATGGGTAAATGTAAGTGTCATAGTGAATGTGTGTATAAGTGTCATAGTGAAGTGTGTAAAGTGGTAAGTGTGTTATAAGTTTGGTTCATATGAATGTGTGGTATAAGTTCATAGTTGAATGTGTGTATTAAGTGTCATATGTGGAATATGTGTATAAGTGCATACGTGAATGTGTGTATAAAGTGTGTCATATGTGAATGTTGTTGTTTCTAATAAATTAAAAATAGTCATGAAGTAAATAACACTAAGTATAATAATAAAAATAAAAATAAAAATAATAAAAAAATAAAAAAAATAAATAAAAATAATAATAAAATAAATAAAAAGTATTAAAACAAAATAAAAAACATAATGTTAATAAATATATGAGTTAAAACAGTAAAACATTATGAGTTAAAGCAGAAAAAGCAGAAAAGTTAAGCAAGTTAAAGCAGGAAAGTTAAAGCATAAAGCAGGAAAGTTAAAGCAGTTAAAAGCAGTAAAAACAAAAGGCATTACTAATCCCTTAGGTGTTAGGTAACACCTCTATGGAATTTACTGATTTTACTGCTTTAAGGTATGAATTGTTAATAAATTAAAGCAGAAAAGCAGAAAGTTAAAGCAGCAAAAGCGGAAAGTTAAAGCAGTAAAGCAGTAAAAACAAAAGCATACTAATCCCCTTAGGTGTTAAGTAACACCTCTATTGATTTACTGATTTACTGCTAAGCTTTTGTAATGTATTGAGTTAAAGCAGCTTAAAGCAAAAAGTTAAGCAGTAAAGCAGAAAGTTAAAAGCCAGTAAAGCAGTAAAACAAAAGCATTACTATTCCCTTAGGTGTTAGGTAACACCTCTATTGATTACTGATTTACATCTTTAAGTATTGTAATGCAGAAAGTTAAAGCAGTAAAAAATGAGCTAAAGCAGTAAAGCAGTAAAACAAAAGCATACTAATCCCTTAGGTGTTACCTAACACCTCTATTGATTTACTGATTTACTGCTTTAAGGTATGTAATGTATATGTTTTAAATAAAATTTCGACAATTGTAGTAAAATAAAATGTTTATACATCAGACACTCTGGTTTTTTCTTCTTACATACAATTTTTAAAAATTTATAAATTAAAAAGTATTAAGTAAAATATAAAAGATGTCTGTAATGAGTTACAGTTTTAGGTTCGCGAAAATGTTTTTAATAAAAATGTTTAAGTATGAAATAAAAATGAATGACTCATAGTATATTTGAAAAGAAATTCTTTGAAATGTTTAAGTATGAAATAAAAATGAATGACTCGTAGTATATATATATATATTTTTCATTCGTGCGGGGATATTGCCGCCTGCGGCGGGCCCCCCAAACCCCGCCCGGGGGGCGGGGGGCGGGTAATATTGCGCCTGCGGGCGCACGCGGCGGGTGGGAACGCGGCGGGCGGGAACGCGGCGGTGCGGGGACGCGGCGGGTCGCACCTGCGGGTGCGGGGTTGTCAGCCGTTTCACGCGGGGGCCGCACGCTGCGCCCTGGTGTTCCAATTATGGCTTAGGGGAAGACATTAATATTAACTCTGTTCTTTGATGTAGGGTAGAGATGAGCCATCAAAGATGATTTCACCAAAGATGAATCATTAATATAGGTGGGTTGTATCAAAGATGACGTCATCAAAGATGAGTCATCAAAGATGAACCTTCAAAGTTGAGGCATCAAAGTTGAGGCATTAATGCTGAGGCATCAAAGTTGAGGCATCAAAGTTGAGGCATCAAAATATCAAGTGTGTAAGTGTTAAACTAAGTGTATCTGGTGTGTGTGGGTATGAGTGTAAGTGTATTTATGGTTTAATGTAAGTCTATTGGAGAGGTGTAAGCGCTATATAAAGTTGGTCATAGTGTGTATAAAGTTCATAGTGAATGTGTGATAAGTGTCATAGTGTATGTGTGTAGGTGTGTGTGCAAGTCATAATATATATATATATATATATATATATAATATATATATTATATTATATATATATATATATATATATAATATATATATATATATATATATATATATAATATATATATATATATATATATATATATATATATATATAATATATATATATATATATATATATATATATATATATATATATATATATATAGGCTATAAGTGATAGAAAAAGACTAACTCATAGTAGGAAGCATCCTAGCAGGTTGTAATATACACCAATCGAATCCTCATACCTTATAACCTAGGGTAGACACCCATATTAGGGCTATTCGGGGCTAGGGGAGGCTAGGGAAAAGGCTTGAAAAAAAGTGGCACTCAGTTGGCACTATGTTGGCACTCCCTTGGCACTATGTGGCACTCTCTACCTTGGCACTCATTGGCACTCACTTGGCACTCATTGGCACTCATTGGGCACTCACTTGGCACTCACCTGGCACTCACCTGGCTCTCATCTAATACTCATTGAACCTAATAGATCATCACTAAATACTTCTTACGGTGATTGGAAACCATCAAAGCCATCAAAGTTAGCGTGGGTCAAATTTGACCCATGGTATCTGGCAAGGTGGTCAAGGGCGAAATATCATGGTCAAACAAGGTAAAGACATCCAAAAAGGGCTAAGTCCCTAAAGAAAGACAAAAAAATTACCGTGGGTCAAAATTGACCCATGGACGACCAAAGGGATGGTAGTGTGTGTACGTGAGTATAAGTGTAAATGTAAGTGTCTATGGGAAATGTTAAGTGTATTAGTGATAAGTGTCATTAGTAAATGTGGTATTAAGTGTAAGTGAGAGTGTAGTGTGTGTTTAGTGTAGTGTGTGTGTGTGTGTGTGTGTGTGTGTAAAGTGTAAATGGTAAGTGTCTGTGGGTAAATGTAAGTTCATAGTGAATGTTGTGATAAGTGTTCATAGTGAATTGTGTGATATAAGTGTAAGTTGTGTGTGGTGTGTGTGTGTGTGTGTGTGTGTGTGTGTGTGGTGTGTGTGTGTGTGTGTGGTTGTGTGTGTGTGTAGGTGTTCAGTGAGGAAAGATTCCTAACATGCGTTTCAGTAGAACGAAATATGTGACGGGTGGGACACGAGTGGCCAAAAAATTGGCGTGGGCAAAAATGACCCATGGTATATGGCAAGGTCAAGGCCGAAATATCATGGTCAAACAAGGTAAAGACATCAAAAACGGGCTAAGCCCCTAAAGGGTAGCCAAAAATTACCGTGGGCCAAAAATGACCCACGGTATCTGGCAAGGTCAAGGTCGAAATATCATGGTTAAACAAGGTTAAGACATCAAAAACGGGCTAAGCCCCTAAAGGGTAGCCAAAAATTACCGTTGGGCCAAAAAATGACCCACGGTATCTGGCAAGGTCAAGGTCGAAATATCATGGTTAAACAAGGTTAAGACATCAAAAAAGGGGCTAAGTCCCTAAAGGAAGGGCAAAAAATTACCGTGGGTCAAAATTGACCCACGGAAGACCAAAGGGTTGGTCGAAAATTAGGGTGGGGTACGTACAACGGTTGCTTACGCAACCGTTTCGCGCAACCCTTCTTCGAAGGGTTGCAAAAATTAGGGTTGCCGAAAAATTAGGGTTGCCAAAAAATTAGGGTTGCCAAAAAATTAGGGTTCTCAAAAAATTTGGGTTCTCAAAAAATTTGGGTTCTCAAAAAATTTGGGTTCTCAAAAAATTTGGGTTCTCAAAAAATTTGGGTTGCCCAAAAAGGTCAAGGCCCAAAAAGGTCGCGGTCAAAAAAGGTCAAGGGTAGGTAAAATTTGGGTATATATATATACACAAACACTACCAATATCCCCTTCCTACTACTGATGGGGGTGATCTATTGAGATTTGAGAGGGATTTACAATATGATTCAAAGCCAATCATACTGAGGTGTTATTTTATAGAGAGAATTTCCTTTTAGTTCGTAGATGATGAATGGGTGTAGTGGGAAGTGAGAACTCAGCCTGTCATTATCCTAAGTTCTTTATTTTAAACAATTGTTATTTTATTTTTTTGTTGGACTGTTATATTCCAGGAGCTCAATCAGCTGACACATAATTTAGGAGGTGGTGAATGTCTTGTCTATGGACTATTGCAATAGTTTCTTTCCGTTGGCCAAAGTTTGTTCCAGTTAGTGCATTTAGTTTATGTTTAGCTCTTGAAGTGATATTGTTAATGGAGGAATAATTGTCATGTGGGGTATCGAAAGTCAGGCCTAGGGGGGTGGGTTGTTTGTTGAGGTGGAGTCTATTGTTTGTAAGGTATTTTTCTGGGCGGGTGTTAGATTCTCTTCTACTTGGGGTGAATAGTGTAAAGTAGATATTTGAGGTCTTATGTATTGGTGCAGTTCTCTACATGCAATATATATAGTATATACAGTATATATATATATATATATATATATATATAGAGTATACATGGCATTATATATATATATATATATATATATATATATATATATATATATATATATATATATATATATATATATATATATATATATATACAGTATATATTATATAATATATATCAGTGGCGAGGCGTGGCATTTTCCAGCAGTCATCGCTACAGTTCCCGGGTTTCCCCTTATTCGACTTTGTATAAATAAAATATTTATTAACATATATTATATATATATATTATTAATATATATATATATATATATATTATATAAATATATAATATTATATATATATATATATATATATATTATATATATATATATATATTAATATATATATATATATATTATATTATATATATATATATATCAATATTTTCATTTTATATTTTTACTGAGATGTACAAAGAAATTGATATATATATATATATATATATATATATTAACCGTGGCAAACCATTCCAAAATTTAACAGCTCTTTTTTGCTGAAAGAATGCTTTCTTATATCAAGATGGCAGGCTTTCTTCTTAATTTTCTTGTTATTCCCCCTGGTCTCCCGGCCGTGCTCTTAGTATGAAGAATTTATTGGTCTCCGTATTATCAAAAGATGTAAAAAATTTTGTAGAATTGTATCATGTCCCGTCTGAGAAAATCGCCTTTCACTGAAAACATTCCTTAAACGTCCTTCAGCCTCTCCTTTCATAGCTCTACCATCAAAAGAAATTTTCCTCTCTTGCCTCTTACTTGCACTCTCTCAGCATATCTAAGTCTTTCCTTAAATAAGGGGCTCCAAACGTTGGGCAGAATACCTATTATGGGACCTACGATAGCTATTATTACAGTTTACTTTATTACTTCTTTTGCTCTTGTAAACACATTTGCGATTTTATTATGCCCAGCAATCTTATTAGCTTATTATTGCTGCCAAACACTGATTAGCTACTTTCAAATTACTGCTTATTATTAATTACACCTATATCTTTTTCTTGGTCCACAGTCGTTCAAGCTAATCCCCATTCATATCGCAGTTTAAAACTTTTATTTGAGAAAACCTAGGTGAAGAACCTTACAATTTTTACTATAAAAATTCATTGCCACTTATCTGTCCACCCAAGAAGTTTATGAAGATTCATTTTGAATCTTTATAAATCCTTTCACTTTTCCTAACTGAGGTGGCCACTTTGGTATCATCTGCCAACTTAGAAACCTTGCATTTAGGTCCATGGTCTAAATCATTATATATATGAGGAACAATAGTAACCCCAGCTCTGAACCATGTGGGACACCACTCTTCACTATTTCCCATGATGACTTATTGCCATTTAGTTGTACACACTGTTTTCTATTCCACAACTACTCTTTAATCCAACCAATTCTTGAACACACTTGACCTATGTTTTACCACTAGTCCTTCTCTCTATAAAGACACCATTTTGCTCCTATTGGTAAATCTGACCACAACCTTATATCTCTTAATTTCAATACTTTCTCTCCAAACAGCTTTCATCCTGCCCTATGGCGTTTTTTTCTGGCACTTAATGATCGGGCTGATTGGGGGCCTTGCGTAATCGAATTCTACGGCTAACTATTTAATTGGATATGACTGCTTTGACTCGATGAGCTTCGGCTTCTGCCCACTAAGGTGGGAGCTGGAATCGTTGTTGACGGGATGAGCAGGTTCATTCCTTCTTCGGATAAATTTTTCTTCCTCATAATCCATGGGTCGATCGTGCTTGTTCTCTGGCCATTTTCAGGCTAGAGACAGCGCGTATCGGAGTGGAAAAACTTCTCGTTCTCCTATCACTCTCGCTAATTTTCACTCAGCTAGAAATCGTTGCAGCGATACTCTTCGACGAGCCAAGCGGGCTTCATCAAACGAAGTGCGCTAACCTCCTTGGATCTCCTACTAACACAAATCTTTCTGGCCTCTTGCCCAAAACATCTCTAACAATTTCTGGTAAATCATCTTTTGCCCCTCTTATTCGATCTGATGGCTCTGTTCTTAACTCTCCAACTGAAAAGGTCAATCTCTTCGGGCCTCCTATTTTCCCCTAACTCAACCTGGACGATTCTGGCATTACTCCTCCTCCTCCTCCCCCTTCTCCTCTCAGGTGTCCTATGTCCTTACCTGTGATTACATTTTGCATCGGGTACACGGGACTCCGTGAAATCTATGAACGTTAGGAAGGGCGGGTGGCCCGGATGGCATTCCTCACCCGAGTTTTGAGGGAATGTGCTTACGTGCTGACCCCGCCCCTCGTTCAACTATATATTCTCTATGTCTCAATATTAGCTCAATACTAATACTAATTACCCCGCCCCTCGTTCCAACTTTATATTTCTCTATTCTCAATACTAGCTCAATTTACTAATTACTAATACTACTAGCTCAATACTAATTCTCTTCCATCTTACTGTGCTCCCTGCTGAATTAATCTCACTCACCTTTAAAGCCTTGCGTCTGTTCTCATCTGACGTAATTTTGCGCTAGCGGCTAGATGAAACTTTGGTGGTGCAACACCCCCTCCTGGAATAGGGCTCTGCCCGTGAGTGGTGGTGACAACTAAAAAAAAAAAAATTTGTACCACTCCACCTATACCACATTGAAAGTAACTTCTTCATCAGCCTTATGTGGGGAACCTTATCAAAGGTTATATGATATTATATATATATAGATATATATATATATATATATATATATAATATATATATATATATATTATATATATATATATATATATTAATATATATATATATTATATTTATGTTATATATATATATATATATATATAATTATATAGAGAGACGAGAGAGAGAGAGAGTAGAGAGCGGCCGAAATAGTTTTTTTTTTAAATTAGAATTGGAAAGGAATAAAAAAAAAAAAAAAAAGAAAAAAAATAAAATTCATATTAAATTTAAATAAAATAATAAAAAAAAAAAAAAAAAAATAATAAAAAAAAAAAAAATAATAAAATAATAATAATAATAATAATTAATAATAATTTAATAATAATAAAAATAATAATAATAAATAATAATAATAATAATAATAATAAATAATAATAATAATAAAATATATTTAGGTTATTTTTCAAAGTAGTTTCCCATTAAAATACATTTTCTTTCAAGGAAAACGAATTTTTGCCAATATTTTAAGGTTGTTTCATCATATTTCGTACTTTATAAAATACATATTATTTCTAAAGTAAGGAACTTTAATTGACTTATTTTTGTAAAAAGAGTGAAATTTATTATTATATTTCACTGATT